>JAJIYU010004744.1:0-23829 GCA_030144865.1 Tinospora cordifolia
TTTCTTGAATCTCATATATCTTAGAAATTTCTCTAAGTTTTTTTGAACTTGAAGGAAGAGGAGGAGTTTCTGAGCACATCGGGTCAGAGACTGGAACCTTCGATTCTGCTAAAGAAACAGAGCCTGAATCAGAACGAGTAGATCGAGTGAATAAATGATCCTTACCTTTAAAAGGCGATTTAGATTGAGACATCTGTGCTGGGGCATTCGCAAGTGGAAGCTCATCATTTGAAGAATCCGAGTCGAGTCTCATCGGTGGGGGACAAACGAACTTATGAGCCAACGTTTTGAACCTCGGCGGTTTTGGCATTAACAGGGTACTAGAACGCACCGGAGGAGGGGAGGAATTACCAGACTGAGAAGGCAAGGAAAGATCATCATCGGAAGAATCCGAGTCGAGTTTCAACGGTGGTGGACAAATAGATTTACGAGCCAACGTTTTGAACCTTCGTGGTTTCGGCACCAACATGGTGGTAGAACGCACCGGAGGAGTGGAGGAATTACCAGACTCGGATAGCGAGGAAATCATAACTGAGAGAAAAAAGAAGAAGAACATTTTCTCAAAGCAAAAAAAAGGGGAATGATCAAAATGGTGAAAGGTGCGAATGGGCCAGGAATTTATAGGAGAAGGGATAATACTATTATAACGGCACTACTACTGTTTTATCGACATAATTATTAGGTGTCACTGTTAGATGTACTGTTTTATCGGCGTAATTGTCGACATTACAAACAAAAAACACTGTTTTAACGACATAATTTTCGGCATTACGTCAATGGCACTGTTTTATCGGCAGAATTATTAGGCGCCACTGTTAGAAGCGTTGTTTTATCGGTGTAATTGTCGACGTTACAGACAAAGATACTGTTTTAACGGCGTAATTGTCAGTGTCACAGTCAAAGGCACTGTTTTATCGGTGTAATTGATAACATTACTATTGGTGCTACTATTTTATAGGTGGCACTGTTCCTGTTGACACTAGGATGTCATGTTCATACCCTTATTTTATAAAGATAATACACTATGGACTACTAACAACTAGAGACGAAGAGTTCAAAATTGAACTTTACTATGGAACTGAACCTACAGCTATTTTAAAACAACAGTAAAGAATAAGTATCCCCTACCTATTCAATCAATCAAAAGAAACCACCCAGTTCTTAAAGATTAGTCTTAAGCTAAATCTCTTCACCCAAAATACCTAACCAAACAACATTGACGTAGCTAGGTACAAATTTCGAGGACAAAATTTATTGTAAAGAGGGTAGGTTGTAATACCTAAAATTTTAGTGACGTAATAATTATAATTTTAGTGACGTAATAATCGAAAATTGAGTTTAAAATACATATACGTATATATTTATATATAAATACATATATATATTTGTCATGGGTATGCAATTAATCAGTTAGCATAGAAGTATGAAGGAATATACATTGATTAATAATAGACATATAGAATTATTGGGTAAATATATGCTTCTCTATTTGAATAAGAAAATAGTATTTTTAGTATGATATTAATATAAAAAACTATGTGTATAAAATATTAATTAGATGCGCTCATGAAAATAATATTTCGTTTAGTATGATGGTAATATACATAGAGAAGTAATGTGTAAATGAAAAGCATTCATGAATAAAATATCCCATTTGTTGAGATGTTAAAGTGGGCATGTGTAGGAAGGAATAATCCCACATTGGAAAGATAGAGACACTATTTGGAAGAGGGCCCTATATAAACCCCCCTACTCCACCCATTTCATTCATCCCAAAGACAAGAGTTGAAAATTCCTCTTGCTTTCTCTCTTTGCCTCCTTCTTGGCAACCTTAGTTCTAGTTCTTCTTTGCTTGAGCTATTCTAAATAGTTTGTGAAGTAGTAGCCACAAAGTGCTACAAATAATTTAGGAAGCGATTTCGAGGTGAGTTTCTTTCATTTCTTTTAATTTATTATTTTGACTTAGATGATGCTTGTTTGTTTGGTTAGCTTGATTTGTTTTTGCTTTTATTCTAGTTCTTTGCATTTATGTAATTCAATTATCATGTTGTATGACCAAGAGAGTATGCTCTGTAGTTGCGTCTTGTACGATTTTCTACATCAAAAATCGAAAGTCGTTTTTCCTGTTTGAGAGAGTATGCTCTGTAGTTGCGTCTTGTGCGATCTTTTACATCAGAAATCGAAAATCTGTGCTTCTGCTGGTTTATCATGTTATACTGCTGGAATGTTTAATTACTGTTGAAATATTTATTTACTATGCTCTTGCACACAAAAATCAGATTAAATAAGATTTTAACCACATACCGATATGGGGGACTTTCTGTGTTCCATGTAGAATTGGAACTGGCTATCAATATTGACACCAGCATGGAATGGGTTTCAATAATGATCCCACTAGAAATGGGTTTGAGTTTCAAAATTGATCTCTCTCCTTAGATCTGGAGCACAGAGGGTATTCCCGTTCGGTCTAAATTACGACTGAATTAATATATTGGTTGAATCGAATTAATCTCTGAAAGTGTTTGATCTGCTTGTATTGTCTGGTTGGAATAATGGATTAAATAGATGGAATGATTCACTGGGCTTTTTAGCTCACCCCCTTATTTTTCACAACAGGAAATTAATCAGCTTGCGAGGAGATTTATCCACTGAAAGTTTTTATTTATTTCAATGTAGGGCACATCGACCTTAGTGAAATCATGTATTCCCAGTTTTAAATTTATTTTTCGCTGTAATGTTTTATTGTACTCGAAATTTGTCGAATGAATAAATGAAGAATTTTATTTACCATGATGTCATTTTGTACATAGACTAATGTACACAGGAACCCTATTGTGTTTGGGGTTTAAGAAGAAGAAAATGTAGCACGGGCCCGTCTCCCAGGCATCCCAAGATTTTTGATCAAAGAGAATTGAACCGTCAGATGACGTGAAAAATGGGACTTGGGAGGCGGGTTGTTACATGTTCTATGACACATTCTTCTCCACTGCCAAGACGAGACAGCTACAATCTGAATTCATTAGATTGAACTAGAGGAACATGACGGTGGCAGAATATGAACAGAAATTCACAGAACTGTCAAGATTTGCCCCAGAGCTGGTAAGAGATGAACAGTTAAAGGCAGACAGATTTCTGGAAGGACTGAGAGTGGAAATCAGAAAGATTATTGCACCGTTGAAGCTGACAACATTACGAGAGACAGTGGTGAGAGCACAATGGTGGAACGAGATTTGGAGTATGAACAGTCCCTGAAGAGTAGACATAAGAGGCCACAACAGAGGCCAATTGCAAGAGCTCCACAAAGGAAGCAGATCAGACAGGAGACGACAAAGGCAAATTCTACCTAGGGTCGTAAACATGTGAACATGAAGCAACAACCTTTACAGATAAAACAAGGACAGATGGGTAGTGACCAGAAAGAAGAAGCCAAGATATTAGGCTTATGTTATGCATGTAACCAAAAAGGACACTTAGCTCGGGACTGTCCCAGCAAAGTGTTAGCTTTAGTCCCTTAGCAATTGTAGACTCGTGGACAAAGCAGACATCCACCAAAGAAGCAGCAACCACCACCATAGAAGGAATCGGCCCGGCTGTATTTAACAGAGGCTCAAACAGATCCTACTCGAACGGTAGAAGGTACGTTTTTACTTTTTGGTGTAGCTGTGTGAGTGTTGTTTGATTCTGGTGCTACAAAATCTTTTGTGTCCGAGAGTATAGTAAAGAAACTTAGGCTAGTAACAAATCCATTAGAGGTGTCCTTAGAAGTAGTTACTCCACTAGGAGTTACAGTGAGTTCTAGAAGATTTTGTCGATGTCAACTCACGTTCGGAGATTTCCTGGTAATGACAGATCTCTGCATATTACCCTTCGATAGATATGATATGATACTGGGAATAGATTGGTTGACCCAGTATCAAGTGCAAATAGATTGCTAAAGATGGAGGGTGATTATTAGGTTGACATCAAGAAAACTAGCAAAGATAATTGGGGATATAAATAAATTGCCTAGAAGCCCGATGTTAGCCTTAATGTATGCCATCAAACTGAAAGAGGACTTTAGACAGATAGTAGATGAACATGCCGAAAAATCTAAGGACATCCAACAGATTCCAGTGGTAAGAGAATATGTGGATGTATTTCCTGACGAACTGTCTGGTCTTCCACCACACAGAAAAATAGAATTTAAGATAGAACTACACCCAAGAACAAATCCTATTGCTATGCCACCTTATCGAATGGCCCCGGCTGAACTGATAGAATTGAAGACTTAGTTAGATGAACTATTGGCGAAAGGTTTTATTAGGCCAAGTGAGTCACCATGGGGAGCTCTGGTCCTGTTTGTTAAAAAGAAGGATGGATCCATGAGATTATGTGTGGATTATAGGAGATTAAATCAGGTAATTGTTAAAAACAAGTATCCATTACCCAAAATAGATGATCTGTTTGATCAAGTGAGAGGAGCTACTCAATTCTTGAAAATAGACTTGAAGTCTGGATACCATCAGCTTCGGATCCGAGAGTCGGATATACCAAAGACAGCATTTAAGATTTGATATGGGCATTTCAAATACACAGTTATGTCGTTTGGATTAACAAACGCACTGGCTACTTTCATGGATATGATGAACAGAGTTTTCAATCAGTATTTAGACCAATTTATAGTGGTCTTTGTTGACGATATCTTGATATACTCAAGATCAGAAACCGAACATGAGCAACACTTGCGCATAGTTTTACAGACCCTTAGGAAAAATCAGCTATATGCTAAGTTCAGAAAATGCGAGTTCTGGATGAAGAAAGTTAAATTTCTAGGCCACGTGGTTTCAGTTGAAGGCACATCGGTAGATCCAGACAAGGTGGAAGCGGTAGCGAATTTGAATCAACCAACCACAGTAACAGAAATTAGAAGTTTCCTTAGATTAGTTGGCTACTATCATCGGTTTATTCAGGATTTCTCTAAATTGGCAAATCCATTGACCAAGTTAACCAAGAAAGGAGAGAAGTTTGTATGGGATGATCAATGTGAGAAATCATTCCAGGAATTGAAGAAGAAGCTAACAACTGCACCCGTTTTGATCACTCCTATCCATGGCGTAAGGTACACTTTATACACAAATGCCTCGCGGATGGGACTGGGCGCAGTGCTGATGCAAGAAGGACAGGTAGTTGCATATGCTTCTAGAAAGTTGAAGTCGCACGAACAAAATTATCCTACACACGATCTGGAACTAGCAGTGATCGTGTTTGCACTAAAAATATGGAGGCATTATCTGTACGGGGAAAATTTTGATCTGTACTCCGATCATAAGAGCCTCAAATACATTTACACCCAAAAGGAACTGAACCTTAGACAAAGAAGGTGGTTAGAATTCCTGAAAGACTATGACTTTCAGTTACACTATCATCCTGGTAAGGTTAACATAGTGGCTGATGCACTAAGTAGGAAATCCCGCAAACAAGATGAGGACATGGCACAGATGTGTCAGCTGATTCACTCGTATAATCTGGGTGTTGCTATCAAGGACAAACACGCTTATCTGTATGCTATAGTCTGTTAACCTGACATTTTACTCTGAATCAGAGATGAGCAGAAGAATGACAAGTGGATTGCAAATTTGATTGAGGGTGTTAAACAGGGTAAGCATATGGATTTTAGGTTAGATTTGAATGGCGCATTGAGACTAGGGGATAGGTTATGTGTCCCGAATACCCAGCAAATAAAAGACACTATACTGGATGAAACACACCTGACTAAGTAAACCATGCATCCGGATGGTGATAAAATGTATCAAAATTTGAGAAAAACCTACTAGTAGAGAGGCATTAAGAGAGATATCGCCAGGTATGTCTCTAGATGTCTTACCTGTCAACAGGTCAAAGCTGAACATAAGAAACCGCTACGTTTTATTGCAACCTCTTCCAGTTCCAGAATGGAAATGGAATAATATAACCATGGATTTTGTTATCGGCCTACCAAGGAGTCAGAAGGGCGAAGACACAGTCTAGGTCAATATAGATCGACTAACAAAGGTCGCATACTTTTTACTTGTTCGATCCTCAGATTCAGTAAGTAAGTTAGGTGAATTGTATGTCAAAGAAATTGTGAGACTACATGGAGTTCCCAAAACTATTGTATCAGATCGAGACTCCAGATTTACTTCCCAATTTTGGCAAAGTCTACAGAAAGAATTGGGCAGTAGACTCACGATGAGCACCGCGTTTCACCCATAGACCGACGGACAGTCGAAAAGGGTCATTCAGATACTGAAAGATATGTTAAGAGCGTGTGCTCTTGATTTTAAAGGGAATTGGAGCAAATATCTGCATTTAGCATAATTCGCTTATAATAATGGCCATCAGGCAAGCATTGGAATAGTTCCATATGAAGCGCTGTATGGTAGACCTTGCAGGTCACCATCATGTTGGGTATAGATCGAAGATCATGTGTTTACTGGACCTGAGATGGTTGAGGAAATGACATTGAAGGTAAGACAGATCCAAAAAAGGTTACTAACCGCTCAGAGCAAGCAAAAGAGCTACGCCAACAGGTGAAGAAAACCCTTGCAATTTTAACCAGGTGATAAAGTATTTTTGAAGATTAGTCCTCAAAAGGGAATTAAACGTTTTGGAGTCAAGGATAAGTTAGCACCAAGATTCATCGGTCCATTTGAAATACTGAAACGGATTGGTGATTGTGCGTCTAAGTTGGATCTGCCGGATAGATTTTCCTCAATCCATAATGTGTTTCATATTTCGATGCTGTGGAAGTACGAACTGGATCCATAACATGTGATTCAATGGAAAGATATTGTAATTCAAGGCGATGCGACCTATGAAGAACCAGCGGTTCGTATTTTGGATCAGAAGGTACAAAACCTCAGGACTAAGGACATTCCATTGGTGAAGGTTCTGTGGAAGCATCATAATATTGAAGAAGCAACTTGGGAATTAGAAAGTGAGATACAAAAGAAGTATCTACAACTCTTCACTAAAAATGTGGAATAGGAAGTGTCCACTATGTACATTATATAAATTTCGAGGACGAAATTTTTTTGAAGGGGGTTAGATTGTAACAACCCCGAATTTTGTAATCTATGTACATTAAAAATAATAAAAATTTTGAGAATTATATAACTTATGCCAAGGATAAATAAATAAAATAAATCTTGAGAATTATATAACTTAAAGAGATTTAAATTAGATATTCATTAATCATAAAATGCTGAATTAATAAATAGATAAATAAATAAAATTGGTAAATAGATAGACAATCATGATTATGAAATAAACATGTACATATTTGTTAGTTGCATAGCAAACTAACATTAGAATAGGCAAAATGATGCATTTTATAGGAAATAAGAGAAAATAGAAGTAAAGAATTGCATAATTAGCAATAGTTGCATGTAGTTAGGGATTTACATTGTTTAATAACTTTTAAGCCTTGTTTTCTATATTTTTGATATTCTTCTATGAGAAAATGATGTCTAGGAAAGGAATTGAGTGCATTGCAGGATACAGGTTGAAGCACACAGAAGAATGCATCAGAAGAAGGCAAATAAGAGATGGAACCAAGAGCAAATACCAGTAGACCGCAGTCCAAGAATTGAAGACCGCAGTAACAACAGAAGAACAAAACCAGTACATATTGCACTAGTGACTGCGGTCCATAAACTGGAGACCGCGATCATCAGAATGTGATTTGCACAGAGACAGCACAGACCGTAGTGGACAGAACATGAAAATTCATGGGTTTTGACATCAAAGTCATGGACCGCAGTCACTTGATTGTCTAGCGAGATTTTCGTATTTTTTAGGTTTTCTAGTGCGGGACTATAAATAGAAAAGGGTAATTAGAGTCGGGAGGATCGAAGATCGAAGAAAAATCACTGTGACAGCTATTAGGGCATCAAAGACTAAATTTTTATTGAGAATTGAAGATTGTTAAAGAGATTTGAGTATGTATTGCTTCTTTGAATTTAATTTGATGATTTCGTTTGAATTCATGTCTAGCTAATCAGTTTTATTGTCTAGGATGTGATGTTCAAAGCATGGTTTGTAATATCTAATTGTAGTTGCTGAGTTATAGATTCTATTCCTTATTGTGTACACTTAAAGCCTTATGTCTACTGGCCATAGATGTATCAAACTGAATACTTTGGTCTATCTCGGGAGAGAAGCCTAAAGGGTGGATGTCACAATTTGGACTTAGACCGGTTGATTAAACGGGAGATTGTTGACCAATCTAGGGAGTTGCACAGGGATTGTTGTACAAAACACATAGATTGTTAAGTGAACGCCTCGGAAGAGGGTTTGACAAAACAAATCTAGTGAGTGTTGAAATACCTTGGGAAAGGATTTCAACCATTGATGCTATAGCTCATAGATTAGCTAATTCATAACTACAACAGAGATTTACAAACTAAGCAGCGACATTCACTATCCTAGACATGTTTATCTATTGAATTCTTAACATTAACTATTATCTTTGTTTAGAACAGTTTCTAGTGTTAAAATTAATTCAATCACAACCAATCTAGTCTTGATAAAACTGTGATCAATAGTAAATCTGGTATTAGAAATCAAAAGCAACCCTTTTTCCCTGAGGACGATACCCAGCCTTACTGGTTATTACTATTGCGATCTCGTACACTTGCGGGGTGGCTAACAAGTTTTTGGCGCTGTTGCCGGGGATAAACGGTGTTAGGGTTTTTAAAACCAGTTGAATTTTGTTTGGTTTTAGTCAAGACGATATCTTATTTTATTATTACTTATTAATTGATTTATCTTATCATTACTAAAGAATACATTGAATACACTTGATCTGTTTGCGTTTTTGTGTTTCAGGCTTGTATGAGTAAACGTCCTAGTGACCACTACAATTCAGATTCGCTAAAAACAATAAGTCAGATTCGGTTGGAGGCTCAAGAATGTGCATCAAACATGGCTGAAAGCAGTAGTTCGGGTGTTGGTAATAATGGCGAGGCACCATTACGAGACTTCTTCAAACCTGTTTTAAACAACTACTCAGGCATAGCAAGGACACCCATTAATGCAAACACTTTTGAGTTGAAACCGTCCTTGATCACCATGGTGCAGCAACAACAGTTTGGAGGCTCAGTTGTGGAGGATCCAATGGTACATCTAAACTCCTTCATGGAAATATGCGATACTATAAAAATATATGGAGTAACTGAAGATCAGCTTAGGCTGCGACTGTTTCCCTTTTCCTTAATGGATAAAGCAAAAAGATGGCTGCAAACCTTGCTTCCTGGAAGTATCACAACTTGGGAAGAAATGGGCCAGAAGTTTCTACAAAAGTATTTCACGCCAGCCAAAGTGCATCAGCTGCGAGGGGAGATTAGCTCTTTCAAACAATCTGAGTTTGAGTCTTTCTATGAAGCTTGGGAGAGATTTAAAGACCTACTAAGGCGTTGCCCACAACATGGTTATCTACCTTGGATTCAAATTCAGATGTTTTATAGTGGACTTACACTGCCCACAAGGGCCTTGGTAGATTCAACAGCTAGAGGATCTTTGATGGGGAAATCAACCACAGAAGCAACTCAACTGATTGAAGACATGGCAGCTAATGCTTATGGACATGGTACAGAAAGAAGTACAGCTAAGAGAGTGGGAATTCATGAAGTTGATGAGATTAGTGCTTTGCATGCCCAAATTGCAGCGATGGCCCATCGATTGAATTTGGCGGAAGGAAAAAATAGTGGAGCACAGCTTCAGCAACATCAACAAGTGCAGTCAATTGCTGAAGCAAGTAAGTCAACTTATCAAGGAAAAGCTTCAATTGCACAGATGAATGCAATGAACAAATTCAAAGGGTATCAAGCACCAACTGGGGGATATAATGTCCCAAAGTATTACCATCCGGGTGTGAGAAACCATGAGAATTTCTCATATGCAAATAACAGAAATGCTCAAATGCCTCCAGGGTTCGTCCCTCAACAGCCTTTGCAAGGCAAAAAACCATCTTTGGAGGATAAACTTGATGAAATGATGAATATGTATACAAGATTCTTCAAAGAGCTGACTGGAAGGGTGGACAAGAACGACAATAGAGTTTATGGAATTGAAATCCAAATTGGAAATTTAAATGCTACAGTTAAGAATTTAGAAACTCAAGTGGGGCAATTGGCATAGATAGTGTCAAACCAGCAGCAGAATTTATTTTCAAGTGACACTCAAGTAAACCCTAAAGAAAGCTGCAATGCCATATTCATAAGAAGTGGGAGTGAAGTGCAGGGACCGCCCATCCCCTCTAACCTTCCTATGCTAGTCAATGAGCTTGTCCATTCTGAAGGGCTAGTTCTTACTGAGTCAACTGATCTAGCACCTACTGATGATGAGAAGAAGAAGCTTAGACGTCCCGACATGACTATTCAAGGCAGCAAATATCTTGAGCCCCCTCCGTTACCCTTTTCGCATAGGTTTTATAAGAAGCAGTTAGATCATGAGACTGTGCAGTTGACAAAGGAGTGTAGTGCTATCATTCAAAGAAAGCTGCCTGCGAAGCTAAAAGATCCGGGCAGCTTCACTATTCCATGCAGCATAGGCAATCAGATATTTGATAAAGTTCTTTGTGACTTGGGGGCTAGTATAAATCTCATGCCATTTTCAGTATATTGCTGGTTGGGGATGTCAAAGATTAAGCCGTCCAATATTACCCTTCAGCTTGCAGATCGTTCTGTCACTTATCCATGAGGCATTATTGAAGATGTTTTAGTTAAGGTGGATAAGTTTATCTTCCCTGTTGACTTTGTAGTTCTTGATATGGAAGAAAACAGGGAGATACCACTGATTCTTGGACGACCATTCTTAGCTACTAGTCAGGCCCTAATAGATGTCGCCATGGGAGAGCTCACATTGAGATTGAATGACAAACGATTTGTCTTCAACATCTATAGCTCGTTGGAGCCCCTTACTAAAGTGCAGCAATCCAAAAAGGATACTATGATGAAAGCTGGTAATCAGAGAAAGATTGAAACGCCCAAACCTCCATACATTCAAGTTGAAGAGGCTGACTTTGCTGAAGGGGAGGCCATTCAAGCACATAGGAAAGAGCTGCTAGATGTTGTTCATACTCAAAATAGTCTCAAGAAACAGCCACAAGATCAAATTCTTAAATATGAGCAGCCATCGGATATTATAACTCAAGCGCTATCGAAAGCCAAGGTCTTTCACAAAATCAATAAATTAGGCCTTGGCTAACCCGTATCCTTGTCAAGCTAACGACGTTAAACTTAGCGCTGAGTGGGAGGCAACCCACTATAGGAGTTTGCATGATTATATTTTTGAGTTTAGTTTGTTAGATTTCAGGGAGAAATTGTGGTTATGCACTTACAATTGACTAAAAAAGGGTCCATCAAACTGTAAACCGCAGTCCATGATATGCTGACCTCGGTCCACATACAGAATACACAAATTACATTCTGTAGACCGCGGTCCACAGAATGACTGATTTTGCTATGAAACACAAGGACCGCGGTCACCAGTGTATGCATTTCCACTAACCGCGGTCCACAAAACATGCTTTTGAGAATCACTCTAAAGATCGCGGTCCTCAAACACAGTGTAAAACTGTAGACCGCGGTCCATAGTTCGTTGTGTCTCTTTTAAACATGAAATAGGCACATGGACCGTGGTCAATGCGTCCTTTAAAGCAAAGATTGCGGTCGTTCCACTCATTTTTGTGTTGAAAATCCAAGTTTGTGTGTGGCTTTTGAGATTCTTCTTCAAGATTTCAAGCTTTTCACCCTCTTTCAGTTAAAATGTAAGTGCTTTTCTTTGATTTCTCATTAGTTTCTTGCATTTGTTTAAATGTTTAGATGATTTAAGAATGTTTTGTGTGTTATCTTATGCTTTCATGGTGATTTTGCTCAATAACTCATATTATTATCTTCTTGACTCTGAAAATGCTACTTATTTGATTCATTTGTGCACTAAAACTTGCTCACATCCATGTTCATGAGTAATTTAAGGCTTTAGTTGTGTTGTTTCATGAAATGAGGTGTCTTTTCATCAGATTTTGTATGTCATTCACCATCACAAGCAATACAAGATTCAATGTTTCATGCATATTGAATGACCTTGATGCTATAACACTTAGATCATGCACTAGAACCATATGTTGAATCTGTTTCATTGAATGGTTGATGTGTTATTATATATGAATCTTGTTGTTTTCCTTGCTTTTAATCTCTGTGTTTGCAGGCCTCCAAGAATGAAAAGGCCTGCTTCTAAAGGGAAGCAACAAGCACCTCCTCCTCCACCCTCTGATAGGAATCGATTCAGAACAGGAAACGCAAAACAGAGATTCAATATCATTCGTTCCAACAGACATTTGATTCCTGAGAGAGGAATCATGCTGATGAATGAGGAATGTGCATTGGGCATCGATACTGTTATAGCTGCCAAAAACTGGGGAAAGTTGATTCAAGCACCTGGCAACACAGTGGTTTCCATAGTGCAAGAATTTTATGCCAACGCCCCTGATAGAGAAGACACATTTGTTTGGGTACAGGGCAAATGGGTGCCATTTAATGCCACGACTATTAATGAGGTCTATGGCCTTCCCGCGGACTCTCCGGATGACTACTATACTTTGCTACCAAGATTTGATCCGGATGAGGTTCTTCGGACACTATGCATTGACAGGGCGTCATGGATTTGCTACAACAACAAGCCCGTTAATCTCATGAAGACTATGTTTAAGACTAAGGCAAAGGTTTGGCTCTATTTAGCTTGTGCAAATCTACTTCCCTCATTGGCCATTAACAGAGTGACAGTGGAGAGAGCAGTGTTAGTTTACTGCATCATGAATGGACTCTCGATTAATATTGGGGCACTCATCTCTAGTTATATCAAGTCTGCTATAGATAGAACCAATGCCGGTCTGCCACACCCTGCTCTAATTACTGAATTATGTAGACGGGCACGGGTCGTTTGGCACAAAACAGAGCCTTTATTGAAGATGAAAGATCATATTGCGGTGAAGATGCTCGCATCAACAGCTTCCAAGAGGCGTAGGGCCTCTACTGAGTCTCTTCCACCAGCTACTGCTCCTGCCTCCGCTCCCACACGCCCTGCGGATGCCCTTCAATCTTCTTCAGTCGCGGCTGCATCTCTATCTATTACGGAGCACACTATGATGTACTGGATGGCATACATGACCGAGTGGATGCACCGTAAGGACCCGGATATGGTAGCAGTTTTTCCTCCTCCCCCTTGTGTCGTGCCTTACATGGAGATGACTTGTTGCGTACCTCCAGTACAGCCTCCTCCGCCAGTGGTCCATGCAGGTGATGATGATGAGGACGGTGGTGGTGATAATTTTAATGACCTTATTACGGAGGACGAAGTCTTTAGTGCAGATCTTTGAACACCGTGGTTTTTGATGCTTATTTTGCTTTTCTTGTGTCTATTTTGGAAAATCACACTTTTGTATCTTTGTGGTTCATTTGTTTTTCTTTTTCTTCTGTTAATGCATTATTTCTGACTGTTAGTTCACTGGTCCAATGCTAATCTATATTTTGCCATAATTTCCAAACTAATTTTTTCTTTTTTTTTTCTTTGAATGCATGTGTGTTGTGTTACCCTGCCCATATTTACGTCTCTATGTGCACTTGAGGACAAGGCACAATATAAGTTTGGGGGTGCGCATTGAAGAAATTCTTCTTCAAAGTCATTTTAGGTCAAGTTCATGTCAGGTTTATTTTTTATTTTTTATTTTTAGGTTTATTTTTTTTATTTACATATTTTGTGTGCATTAATACTTCTAAACTGCATATATTTTTGGCATATCACATGCATAGCTAGGTAAAGTCTCTCATGACATTTAGATACTAAGATTGTTTATTTAGTGATAATTCATAAGCACATTAGTTAGGACATGAGCATATAGAGCATGTAGATGTCACTTAGGTTAGAGTCATGCCATATTTTTTGAAAATTTTCACTGAGTAACCTATGAAATTGAAAATTCCTCTAGTGTGATGAGACAAAGAACTAGGGTACTTTCAAACAGTCTGTGTGCTTGGTTTGTCTGAAATTTGACCTTAACAGATTTTTGTAGTCTTAGGGAGATTGAGACTCCGAAGACTGAGAAAGTGAGGAGTAAAAATCAAACCACAAGCGGAGAGAACTTCCCACAGACTCTTAAAATAATCAAATCTGTCTTGAACACTGCTTAGGAATGACTATAGGAGGGAAATGAAGTAGGCCATCATTGTTTGAGTCATAACCTAAAGGCCGGTCCCAGCATTTCTAATCCTTTGTAACAAATTTTGGGCCTTATAGACTGTTTTCTTGTTATGAACCTAAACATTATATATAGAAACACTCTATCCTTTTATCAATATCTCATTTGACCTATTTGTGTGCACTCATGGTTTTAATATTGCTTATTCTGATGATGTAAAAGAAGGAGGGGATGCTAACATTGAAGTACATATATTTTCAATTTTTGTTTCAACTTTTATTAAAAAAAAAGAGTTATATTTATTTTTCTTTAGTATTTCAGTATTGTCAATGATAGCTGAACTTTTGACTTTTGTATGAGTGTACATGTGAGTACAATTTGGAGTGCATATACTGAAATAAGTTTGGGGGGAGCTATGAAGACATGGTTGTGAGCATGAACGAGAAAAACAAAGGATTGAACATAAATGATGAAGCTGTATAAAGAAAATCAAACATACTAGGTTATTATTATTGCTATGAGTGTACACCTGAGTTAGATTTAAATTCCTATTACACTTGTACCTTGAGCCAGACCACGTTACAACCTAAAAGAAAGACCACTGATCCTGATTATAGTTTGACTTAAGTAGAAGATAGATAGATGAGAGAATTGAGAGAGTCTGTTTACTTAAGTATTAGGAAATGATGTCTGTGAGTGGGTTGGTGCCTGCAAATCACTTACAAAGTCTAGGAGGATTGAGATGCTAACAGATGAAAGGGTGAAGTTGAGAAAGAATAGATGATGAACTGAAAATCTAGATAAACTGAATGGCCCTAAGGAAGTGTTGATGAGTCATAAGCTATAGGAATGGAAAATTGAGGTTACAATGATGAGTGAAAAAGAATTTAAATTATATATGGCATAACTTGTTAATTTTAGATTAGAATCATTGTTTGGGGACGAATAATAGTCTAAGTTCGGGGGTATTTGTTAATTGCATAGCAAACTAACATTAGAATAGGCAAAATGATGCATTTTATAGGAAATAAGAGAAAATAGAAGTAAAGAATTGCATAATTAGCAATAGTTGTATGTAGTTAGGGATTTATATTGTTTAATAACTTTTAAGCCTTGTTTTCTATAGTTTTGATATTCTTCTATGAGAAAATGATGTCTGGGAAAGGAATTGAGTGCATTGCAGGATACAGGTTGAAGCACACAGAAGAATGCATCAGAAGAAGGCAAATAAGAGATGGAACCAAGAGCAAATACCAGTAGACCGCGGTTCAAGAACTGAAGACCGCAGTAACAACAGAAGAACAGAACCAGCACATATTGCACTGGTGACCGCAGTCCATAAACTGGAGACCGCGGTCACCAGAATGTGATTTGCACAGAGACAGCACAGACCGCGGTGGACAGAACATGAAAATTCATGGGTTTTGACATCAAAGTCATGGACCGCGGTCACTAGATTGTCTAGTGAGATTTTCGTATTTTTTAGGTTTTCTAGTGCGGGATTATAAATAGAAAAGGGTAATTAGAGTCGGGAGGACTGAAGATCAAAGAAAAATCACTGTGACGGCTATTAGGGCATGAAAGATTAGATTTTTATTGAGAATTGAAGATTGTTAAATAGATTTGAGTATGTATTGCTTCTTTGAATTTAATTTGATGATTTCCTTTGAATTCATGTTTAGTTAATCAGTTTTATTGTCTGGGATGTGATGTTCAAAGCATGGTTTGTAATATCTAATTGTAGTTGCTGAGTTATAGATTCTATTCCTTATTGTATAAACTTAAAGCCTTATGTCTACTGGCCATAGATGTATTGAACTGAATACTTTGGTCTATCTCGGGAGAGAAGCCTAAAGGGTAGATGTCACAATTTGGACTTAGACCGGTTGATTAATCGGGAGATTGTTGACCAATCTAGGGAGTTGCACAGGGATTGTTGTACAAAACACATAAATTGTTAAGTAAACGCCTCGGAATAGGGTTTGACAAAAAAAATCTAGTGAGTGTTGAAATACCTTGGGAAAGGATTTCAACCATTGATGCTATAGCTCATAGATTAGCTAATTCATAACTACAACAGAGATTTACAAACTAAGCAGCGACATTCACTATCCTAGACATGTTTATCTATTGAATTCTTAACATTAACTATTATCTTTGTTTAGATCAGTTTCTAGTGTTAAAATTGATTCAATCACAACTAATCTAGTCTTGATAAAACTGTGATCAATAGTAAATCTGGTATTAGAAATCAAAAGCAACCCTTTTTCCCTGAGGACGATACCCGGTCTTACCGGTTATTACTACTGCGATCTCGTACACTTACGGGGTGGCTAACAATATTAAACCGAAGTTCAAATTTTGGCGGCGTCGAGTGGGAGAGACGAGAATTCGACACCAGAAAATTCTAGATTTGCGAAGATGGGCGGCGAGGAGAGAAATCTGGAACGGCCTCAGAGTGTGTTGGCGGTGAGGAGGGGAGGTTCGAGAACGGTCTTCGTTGGCTATAAAAAGGGGAAGACGGTTGAAGGAGACGAGCTACGGAGGGGTGGGATACTGGTCAATGAACTGAATCGGTGCGATTGAAGAAGAAGAAGAAGAAGACAGCTGAAGAGGAAACGAAAACGTTCGGAAAGCTTGGTTACTTAAGGAGAACAGTAGTAGACGATAGTAAGAAGGAACGTGTAGACCGTGTTGATTGAATTGAGGAAACCAGAGTTTCCATTGGAAATTCTGGGTTGGAACGGAAAAATAGAGCACGACTGGCAGTGGTAGCTGAACGTGAGCATTGGAGGTTCTGGATAAACTGGGTTCGGCTGTTGCGATCAAGAACGGGGGGAGTGGCAGTGGAGATGGAACTCAGCTGAACGCATGGCAAGACCGAAAGATTGAGGCAGGTGGTTTTCAGTTGAACAGAGTATGGTTACACCGTAGAGGAAGGAAAACAGGGGAGGTAAGAAACTGAGATTTAATTTCATTCCTCTGGTTTGTGTTGAATTAAACACAGTTGAGATAGTGGAGTGGTTGATTAATGAGGTTACAGATCATGAATCATGTTGGTAGTGTGATTGAACATAGGAACCAGGGGACTTTGAAATTCTGGGTTTTCTATCAAAGGAAGCACGAATTTAGTGTGTGTGGGAATTGAAGATTGGCCTTGAATAACGGTGGAGTTGGAACGAAATAGAGGGAAAAACTCCTGGTCCGATTTGCAGCATAGTTTCGATTTTAGTGTGAAAGTGGAATTCCGGATTTGCATAAATTGAAAGAGAAGAAGAACCAAAATTCTGGTTTGGGGATGAAATAGACAGGGAAGAGAGGAATCAAAAATCTGGTTGTAACATCTGTCATCAGCTCGTGGGTGACCAAGACAACGAGATAAGAAAGTTACAAAAATTTTGATAAATGTTATTTTGGTATGTTTAGCAAATAATGAAGCTATAGAAAAGTCTACCAATATCACTTGAATTAGAATCTAATATAATGCAAATAAATTGATATGAATTGGTTAGAACAATAAAGTTTTGATAAACGTACTCATCTTATAATGACAAAATACTAAGGTTTGAGGAACAAAAATTAACTAATGGATTTCCATTTATTTATTTAAGTATTTAAATTAAGTAGTAAAAAAATTAAAAATCATTTATTTAAGTACCTATTCATTTAAGTGGTTAAGTATTTAAATTAGGAAAGTAAATGAACAAAAAGAAATTATTTGAATTAACGCTATAAAATAATCTTAGCAAAACTCTAATAATAGGGAGAGTTTAACAATCTCAACTCCGAATAAGACCAAAGACTTGACAAATAGAGGTCTTATTTTATTCGTAATTATTCTATAAATGATTTAACTATAACAAATAGAATACGAAATTAAAGAACACTAATTTACTAATGGTACGAAGAGATCTCCACAATTGTTTAATTCATTGAGAAAATTATTAATAAGAAAATTAATAGGAAATATTGATTGAAAAGTCATCATAATATAATTATTTTTGCAGATAAACTTTCTAAGACGAGCGCTAACGACGAAGAGGTAGAGAAACATCCAAAAAGTTTAGGTGGGCGTGATTTCCTCTCTCACCCATATTATGCAAATTTTTAATTCAAAGCATTTTGTCTGGTAGCTTAGAATAAATCATACTATGAAATTGTCTTAATTTGATTGTCTTGTGTGTTCGATAAATTGATGCCTTATTATTAGATTTCATTACATGCATTCCTAGGAATTATATGGAAATTCTTCATTTACTCAATTTATTTGTCATGAAGCTTCAACATCTCTTAATCGCTTAGATGCTACTTATGCGTTGAATACATGTGCCCGTTTGTTACAAAATTAAAATAAGATTAAAGGATCATTAAGAATTCACGTACCGGTGCGATCGACGAGTTCGAGGAGGGTCAATGTGACATCTCCTATATGTCACCGTTCGAGATTGTCGTCCCGCAAGGCGGATCGTAGGGATTCCCAACCGTAGCTGTTGGTTACAGCTAGTAGTCTTTAGGAGTTAGTACGAGGCTGTAGGAAGTACCCTCTCTTAGGCTGTGACACTAAGGACTTGACTGATTTTAGATAGTTTCTCGAGACTTTCTACGATTAGACGAGATCACAGGGAATACCGAGAAGCATCTCAACCCTCTTCTGGTTTTAAACTACAACTAAAACAAATAAATGTTTGAAACGCCTAATGTGTGTAAGTGTTTGTAATGTTTTGAATTTGGTTTATATAATGCTTGTGATGTGTAGGAATGATCCACTCGGTTGTCGAGCTCACTCAATAATTATTTTACAGGTAACCACAAAGACGAAACTTGACCAGACATCGCCTTCCACTGACTGGTCTTGTTTTCAAAACCGTTGGGTACTAGTCTCTCTTTTTGCTAATATATGTAAGCTTAGTAAGTATTTTTATTTCCCTTTTTGCTTTACTGACGATATGTAATCGAAAGTTTAGTGAATGTACAAATGAAAACTCTTTTGTGACTAACGTTTTAAGACTAGCTAGAGTTTTTGAACAAAATTTTTGCTCCGCTACATGTTTTGTTCATGTTTATGATTTAATCTTAATTATCTTATTTGGATAAAAGTATTATTACATCGAAGATATTCATTTGGCGAACCAAAATCTTATTTTGTATATAATTTATTTTTGAAATTATGAAAGAATTAAGTAGCATTCTGATTTTCAACGGACGACAATCTCCACGTGAGATAACACGTGAACGAAGGTCCGGTCGAAATTCGGGGTATTACATAGACTACATTATTGTGATTAGGGTTATTAAGGTTCCTTGTTAGTGTCTAATTAAGGTTTTACAAGTCTTTTTTGGAAACACTGTAAATAGTCCATTGTATTAGGTTTTATTGATTATTATTCAGTTTTTGATATGAGTAGTAGCTAACGGCCATAGCATAGAGAAAAGTGGACCAGGGGAGAAGATGAAGAACAAGTCACATTTGTATAGTATGATATTTGATTTGTTTAATTCTTTGTGTTGTGAACTAGTTGCGATGTCTGGCTAAGTTTTTTTTAATTTCTAGGATGTGATATCAATTGTACGAACCTTTTATTGTGATTTATCTATTATGATGTTTGTTTTCTATTTTGTGTGATTAATGTTTTTTCTCTACTGGCTATAGATAGATTGATATCACATTGTTAAACTAACTTGGAAGAGAGGTTTAACAATTCGATAATCAAAATATAGACCTAGAACAATCAATTGACCGGGAGGTTGTTGATTCTTTAGGAGGTTGCACAGGAATTGTGATTTTAATGCATTAGTTTATTAACTGTACACCTTGGGCGGGGATATTAGGCAATTTGACTAATAGGTATTAAGGCGTCTTGAGAGAGGGTTTTAGTGAAAGTGTTATAACCTATAGAATTAAGAATCAGATTGATTGAAGTAAAAATTGAGGGGGAATACATGAGTTTTCACAATCCTACATATTTAATTCATAAAGTTTTCAATTCAATACTTGCTTATTTTTAATTTGCTTTTGATTTTCTTAAGTTTTCAATACTCAACTTGATTCTAAGCCTTAATAAAATCGATATTGAAATTAAATTGAGGTTTAAGATTAATAACCATAAACTATTCCTTGATAATGATATTTGGTTATTTACCATATATTACTATTGCGATCTGGTGCACTTATAGTGATCTCAACAGTGTCCTTGAAAGTTGATGTTTACTTTAGGAGATGTCCCTAAACTACACCTTAAACCAATGGGTGTCTCATCTAAAAGTAAAAATGCCAAGAATAGATCTTTAGGTCCTAATGTCAACCGTAAACAAGAAAATATTTGAAATGCCTAATGCCTGAAAGTGTGTGACCTTGTTGTCTTAACTGATATATGCAGGAGATGTACTTGAGTTGATCCATTAGGCTCCATTGAGCTCACCCCTTTCTTTTTATCTCTCAAGTAATTATGATTAGAGCTGGTGTAGATATTTCTTTTTTGGGTGGTAACAGTGTGATAGCTTCTTTAATGGGGTTATAAATAAAATTTGTTTAGAGTTGACCGACAAGTCTTAAATTTTTAGTTGGTTTTTAATTCATTTAATTGAATATTGATGTATGGCCAATGGGACTATGTAACACCTCGACCCCAAATACTGTCGCACACGCTGTTGACTGGGCATTTTCGTCTCTCGCCTCAAGACGATATCATATGTGGTCACTCCTACCATCAATATTCGAAAATCAAGATGTTATTTTTTATTCTTTCCTTTTTTATACCATCCTAATAAAGTATTAGAGTGCAAAAACATAAACAACAGTGTTAAACACGAATAAACATGGGGATGACATGTCTAAAAAATTAAAAAAAACGTGATTAATCTCAAGAAGATGAAATAGAATACTCCGACCCCATGGCCTCAGTTCAAAATGAATCAATAACCAATGCTTGGCCCCATGGTCGAAAAAAATTAAACATAAATGAAATGTGGGTCCCATGCCTTACAAACTGATAAACAACGAGTAGCACTATTCCTAGTCAACCTCAACAAAGAGATGTATAATGACTACAAAAATGCAGCTCTTCACTTGTCATCACAAGTATCTTCAAAGGTTACCTGAAAAGAAATTAGTGGGGTTGAGCTCAAGAGCTCAGTGGATCTTACACAAAAACATCTCGAGTATTATAATAGTTAAAATACAAACATGCAAGCACTTATAAAACATTAGTCGTTTCAACGATTCAATTGCTTCAGTTAACGTTAAGAATGAAAGGTTTTCTTACTTGACATTCCAACTTAGGTTTGGAGTATTCAATGTAATGCTCGAAGGCCCGTCATACACTTGGAACTCTATCTCGAGGTTGATGTCTCACCTCGATCATCAAACCAGGGAGTGAAGTTTCACTTAGACTCACAGTCTCATTTCAATTAGAGACTCACCTAGGGTTAGGAATACCCACGACGATGCCAGACTACTGCCATAGTATCTGCATTATCGTGCCAGTACGTGGTTAATTCTCTTTATCATCTTTGATTAATGACCACAAACATGTTTACATTTCAAATATCCAATATAAACAACCAATGAATATAAGTAGACAAGTTATCATGCTCGTAATCACATTAATCATATTATTCATCGCATGGCATACATAGCATAGATTCTAAATTGTATTGAACATTCGTGCAAAGTATGACATGCTATAAACCCACATAAAAGACAAACAGAGATTCATAAGAATCACACACATTCCTAGCATGCTTCTAAATAATAATTAACAATAAACACACAATCATATTCAATATTCGGACCAAAATAATACTAATTAAAGAGTTAAAGTAGTCACTTCCACTTGATATTTTTCTCTTCGTGTTTTAATCATGCCTCGATGGCTCGAAATCCGTAACCTTAAGAATTATAGAACATTTTTCAATATTTATCATGTTTTTAATATTCCAGATTTTAAGTCTAATTACTTTTAGTATGGTAGTTAAAATTGTGCGTAGAAAATCTGATAAACGAATTGTTTATCGTGTTAGCGCGATACCCCCAATGTCACTGCAGTAACGTGAGGTTATTCTCGTTGTGTGTTATGTGCAGCATTGTAGTAGTTATAAGATATTTTGGGAATCGCATTCCCAGCGTGATTCTTGTTTCCCTCATAACTAAAACTTTAATATACCAAGTTTATGATTTAAGACTAATTATTTCAATGGTTAAAAATGCTTTATACCTCTCCTTTAATCATTTCGCCTCCAATAATCCTTTTGGATCACTTTCACGCCTTCTGTGCACTGGTATACTAGGAAGAATGATTGTCACTAAGAAAATGTTAAACAATTGTTGGTTTTGAACAAAATTGTGTATTATTGTGCTCATTGGGTTTAAACATTCAAAACACGAAGCTAACGAGTAGTAGTTAATTATACCTTGGTGTTCTTTTTGTTCCCTCCAAGAATGCATTTTAGCTCTCCGATGGATGTTTTGGATAGTTTTAGTGTTACTATTATGTCAAAGGAGTGTGCAAAATCTTAAGAACCACAGAACAGTGATAGCTGTAACACCCCGCTTCCCAAGTCCCATCTTCCATGTCATCTGACGGTTCGATTCTCTTTGATCACAAATCTTGGGATGCCCGGGAGACGAGCCCGTGCTACATTTTCTTCTTCTTAGACCCCAAATGCAATAGGGTTCCTATGTACATTAGTCTATGTACAAAATAACATCATGGTAAATAAAATTCTTCATTTATTCATTCGACAATTCCGAGTATAATAATTCATTACAGCAAAAAATAAATTCAAAGTTGAAAATACATGATTTCACTTGGGCCGATGTGCCCTACATTGAAATAAATAAAAACTTTCAATGGGTAAATCTCCTTGCAAGCTGATTAATTTCCTATTCTGAAAAATAGGGGGGTGAGCTAAAAAACCCAGTGAATCATTCTATCTATTTAATCCATTATTCCAACCAGACAATACAAGCAGATCAAACACTTTCAGAGATTAATTCGGTTCAACAAATATATTAATTCAGTCGTAATTTAGACCGAACGGGAATACCCTCTGTGCTCCAGATCTAGGGAGAGAGATCAATTTTGAAACTCAAACCCATTTCTAGTGGGATGATTCTTGAAACTCGTTCCATGCTGGTGTCAGTATTGACAGCCAGTTCCAATTCTACATGGAACACAGAAAGTCCCCCATCCCGGTACGTAGTTGAAATTTCATTTAATTTGACCTTTGTGTGCAAGAGCATAGTAGATAAATATTTCAACAGAAATTGAACATACCACAGTATAACATGATAAATTAACAGAAGCACAAATTTTCAATTTCTAATGTAGAAGAAGATCGTACGAGACGCAACTACAGAGCATATTCTCTCAAACAGGAAAAATGACTTTCGATTTCTGATGTAGAAGATCGTACAAGATGCAACTATAAAGCATACTCTCTTGGTCATGCAACATGATAATTGAATGACATAAATGCAAAGAACAAGAATATGAGCAACAAAAATCAAGCTAACCAAACAAGCAAGCATTATCGAAGTCAAAATAATAAATTAAAAGAAAGGAAAGAAACTCACCTCGAGATCGCTTCCTAAATTATTTGTAGCACTTCGTGGC
>JAJIYU010004745.1:0-23629 GCA_030144865.1 Tinospora cordifolia
ATATATATTTTTATAATACATATTATTCATATTTAAATAAAATTTATATATAATTATTTAAAATAATATAAAATTTATATTTCTTAAGTTTTAAATTATTAATTTAAAATAACACTTTTTAAATTTAATTATTTTTTAACATCAATTTTTTATTTTTTAAAAAATAATTAAAAATAATACAATCACTTTATATTTTATTTTTTAAAGAAATATTAATTATTTAAAGTTTTCATAAAAATATCACTTTATATTTTTTTTAAAGAAATATTAATACAAGGTTAAATAATACAATCACAAAGTTAAAAGGATTTAAGATCTAAAAATAAAATAAAAAATACAAACATAACGTAATTTTTATAATTCTACTTCTACTTTTGTTTTGAGGAAAACATTTTATTTGTTTGTAACAAAAAATAATTAAACTCTTGACACATAGTAAGGCATTTCAATATACACTATTTAAGCTGGTTAATATCTATATACTCTTATAATATTTCATAAGTGTTAGACACATAATTCAATGATACTAACACTAAAACTGAAGAAAAACTAAGATTTATTAAAAAATTTTTAGAAGACAAGCACCATAAGCATGGGCATAATGGGCTCGGTGAAATGGTTTGCATGCACTTTACTTTGGAGCCCAACTTAAGAAAAAGAAAAATATAAATTCTGTGACCTGAATTTACATTAAAAGTGATTCTCTCCGACAGTCGATCACTCAGCAAGACCCTGGAGTGTACGTGCGATGCAACCAAACCAGAAACATGGCGATCCCTCTGACGCGGCAGCGCCACGATAGCCGTTTTGCAGACTCCTGAACCAGAGCTTATTATCCGAGAAAAAAAGGAGAAATAAAAAAAGAAAAAAGAGAAATACAAAACGAGCAAAACACTAAAATGGACGCAGTGGGCTTTGGTATAATAGCGGCCATAATAATTCTCTTTTTCGTGGCGGTTCTATACATAACCATTGACGGCACCTGCAAGCGTAGTAGTAGTAGCTGAGCTTCACTTGATCTGAAACCTTTAAAAGGGTTTCATTAATAATTAGGGTTTTAATCTTTCTCCCGAACATGGATTTCTCGCGTAAGCAAAGCGCGTACATGCTGTTGGTTATGGTTTCATTTGTGGGTTGGATGAATCTTTGTTGTTTTGCACACGAAGGGGTTTCTCATCATCAGCATCATCATCACAACGGTGATGTGGGGCATTCGCATTGCAGTCACGGGCATTCTCATGATCACGGTCGTGTGCATCATCACAGACATGATGAGGATCGGGATACCGGAGCTAAGCCGCTGCTTCCAGAGGAGCTGGCGGAGGAGGAGGATCTGAAAATGTACGGGTTCGGATCCAGCTATCTTCATGATCACGACCACGATTACAATTTTGGAGGGGTTTCGGAGTTGTCCACTCTCGGTAATTCACTATCGTTTCTGGATTTGGTTCGCTTTTGATTTTCTGTGATATGTTTAGCTTATATTAATTTGGACGTCAAACTTAATAAATTTTTTTGAAGTTTTTTCTTTTTGCCAAATTGGTGAACTAGGCTGGATTAGGAGAATTACGAGTATTTATGGACATAGTTTATCTGAATGATTGTTAGGTGCCTTTTAAATACCTAATTCTTCACAATCAACTGCGTCGCATATCTAGGGGTAAGTTGCCAACTTTCCATCTTCTGGTCCTTCCCGCTTGATGGGTGACTTGCATAAAACATTGATAAGCGCTTGAAAATGACAAAATCTTGGGATATGGATCTCTGGCTTAGTGGACTTATCTTTTGCCAGAGCCGTGTTATGTTCCTTGTTACATTCTTTTGTTGAATTTTCTTATTTGCATTTGGCTTATCCAATTATCAAGGCAAATGCCATCAATCAGTCCCTATTATTGCCATAAGTACTCTAGAAACAAGCTGTGGCCAACCTTTGAGTTGAGATTGCTGATTTGGTAATCCTAAAAAAAAAAAAAAAATAGGTTCTCTTCAAAATTTAGTGTTCAATTCTTTTTGATGAAGTGTTTTGACAAAGCGTTCCTTGTCACCTTCTCCATTCATTTCGTGCAGCATGGCACTTGTCCTCTAGATAAAAACAAGCAGTTCTTATCTTCATGCAAGAGGAGTTTGATGGTAGTGGATAAATTGTTGTGATCATTATGAAGATAAAGCATAGTGGTCTTTTATTTAGATGAAATTTTTGCCTTTTGGTTTGAAGTTTTATCACTTCCTTCTATTCAACAATATGATTTTGGGATCATTCTCATACTGCATAACCTTCCATGCTAAAATGACTTAAGAGACTTAAGATTATGCATAGTGGTCTTTTGTTTAGATGAATTGTTTTGCCTTGTGGTTTGTGTCATCATGTCCTTGTATTCTAGCAATATGATTGGCAGTGCTCAGTTTCCCTAGCTTTATTAGCCACCCCAACATTTATAGTTTCATAGGAACTTTTGCTTTCCTTAGGAAAGCAGAATGTTATAATGTTGGAGTGTTTTGCTGGGAAAGAATGAAGGGAAAATGGGATTTTACAGAATATCTCCTGTAAGACAGTGTTCTCACACTACCTATCCTGCCAAAACTTTATTTTTATGCCATTACCAACTCTCCACATCTCACATGCTGCAAAAATGATTCCTTGAGGGAGCAAACAAACTTCAAAGGGGCTCGATAAATGGTTCTATTTGATTGAGTCATTGTTCTCCACTTCTTCATTTCTTTGTGAATGCTTTTAATCGCCTTCACCCATAAAGCGTAGAGATTTTCCTGTAACCTCGATATCTATTTTGCAACCATTGCCTTGTTCCTTAAATGAATATTCCCAATTGCTAGCCCTCCATGTTCAATATCCTGAATGACATGCAGAGCCATCAAGGAGTTCCATTAATAATTGGTTGTTTTGATCCTTTGGCGCAACTTGATGAACATTTCCATTCTTGCATTTTGTTTCTTTATTAGTAAACAGTTTGTTCCATGTAATATATATTATTGGTGGCCTAATAACCGGTCTATAAAGTTTCCCTTTCAATTTCAATGGGATGCATCAATCAAGAATTCTCCAGATTCCAGATACATTCATCCATTTAAACTACCTTGCTTTAATTCTATGATTCACATCCTTGCTTATTCGTCTTCTTGATCAGTAATGGATCCTAAATGCGTAAAAACCTCATTTTTCTCTTGGCTTAATTTTTTACTCTTTCTTCATCTACATTGTTTTCTCTCATAAGATTACATTTAGTGTATTTAGTTTTAGACCTACTACTTTGAACCCTTCAGATTTTATAGCCCTCACCAAACCCTTTAGATGACATCTAAATAGATAAAAGATAATTAAGAAATGTATAAATACTAATAATATCATGTGGATGTGGAAGCAGATTTACGTGGTTGATTCCATATAGTTAAAAAAACTACTTTCTGGAGTTGAGTTGATATGTTGGCGATATAGGTATATACTTCTTCAATTTCTTGGTATGTCTAAAAATTAAATTGAGCAAATTTGCTGCACTTGAGGTACAATATATGGATACAATTTCTACCTTTTATTTGTTTACAAAGTACCAACAACTACAAAATCAGCTCCAGTATCTGGAAGAACTACTTTTAGTGTTGGTTACAATGTGCTCAATCATATGATTCTTCATGGTTCACATGGTGAATGGTGGACTTGATTTATTTTAAATTTTGAACTGAAGTGGTGAAAATAATGCCTCAACATGGTGAGTTGTGGCCCCCAGGGCGTTGACGTGGTGGAGCGGGGCGGGCGCGTGCTCACAAATTGTCACGCGTTCAATTCCCGTCCCCGCCATCGTTCTGATGTCTCTCGGGTCTGGCCTTGGGGCGGGCAGGGTAGCCCCCCTAGTGGATCCATGAGCACTTAGTTCCCATGGACCTCAAGAACTGTGGTCTTTGCTCAACAAAGAAAAGGAAAAAATTTGACATGCAACCTGAAATACCCTTATATATGTCTTCTTAGTCCTAAATGATTAGAAAACTAAGTTATCTTTTATATCTTGAACACCTTACTAAATACTAATTACTACAATATGGCTCTTTTTCTTTAATCTCCGAAACGATGAAACTATATTTGCGTGGACCTTGGAAATGACAACTCCACCTTTTAAGTTCATAATAGGTTATTCATTATTTGACAATATCATGATTTAAAAGAAAATGGAAGGAAAAGCTGAAAGGGGCATCATATTTGTTATGAAATTTCTTCTAGCTCGTGGAGCTTGATAAATGTACTATGCAATATTAGTAACAAGTTAAAGCCCAACAACTATGAATGTCTTGGCCTAAGGAGCAACACAAATTGGCAATCCTTAATAGACCATTTAAATTCCTTTCTATTAGCTGCTTTGGACTTGCTTTGAGTATAATGATCCCTTTTACCTCATGCCACTAATCTTTGTTGTCTTGTACTTTAAGATTATGATACTTTGACAATAATGTCATGTTGTTTTCCATAGAATAAATTTATTACTAATTTAGTACTACAACCCAAATGAGATCTAAAGATTTCTACATGGAATTCAACTATTCATCTTGTTATCCTTGTGCTTTTATTATTTTGTATATATACTTGTTGTTGAAGGGGAGCCTTGACACAATGAAAAGAGTTGTTGCAATGTGAGTGTATGGTCAAAAGTTCAAGTTGTACAAACAACCTCTCGCAATGCAACTTACCTAGGAGCCCATATATAGTTGGTAGTTTCATGCATAGGACTTACCTTCTATTTATATTGTGGCTTGATGTTGTTAAATATTTGTATTAACTGAAAGTTTTACAAACTCATCAAAACACTAGTGTTTATTGTGATATGAGGTGGAACCATTTGATTTACTTAGCCATGGCCAATTTTTATTGTTTAACCTTTAAATTGAATGATTTTGGCACAGAATTAGAGTGGTGGGTCAAGTGTTTGAATTCTAGGAGGTCTACATGGCAAAGGCAGACGAGTGAAAGTAGGAAAGACATTTCACCTCATATCCCTTATGGGGAGTTGTAAATGCCATTATTGATTGAGTAGCAAGATCTATGGGACTAGTTGCTAAGGACAACTACTGCTTCTGATATTGAACACTAAGGCAATCTCGGATCGTGTTAGGGCAAAAGCGTTCGTCTAATTCTAATTTACCCAACACACACGTCTTGATCAATTCTTTCTACTAAGCCTTGGCATGACACACAGAAATGTCTTTGACAAAAAAAAGGTTCTTAGTTGATGGACCAAGTGTAGGTTAATTACAAGCTACATATTGGGTGGCAACTGGCTAAACCACTCATAATTTTGTGCGAACAAGCTCCATTTGGAGGCACATTGAGGTGCAAAGCCGCTTGAGGGAGAGCCATACACTAGTGAGTCAAAGAACTTCTATTTCTTTATTTCAATCTCATGTAGTTTTGTTAGGGCTAAATGCTTGTCTTGACCTTCTTTGTGTGAGAGAAAGACAATGGAAAGACAAAAATTTCAGAATTCTCCAATTAAAATATTTTCTATGTCTATTTTTATTTGTGTCAATAATAGAATCTTCTCATGGGTAACCAGTAATAGCTACACATCCTAGCACATAAATATATATATATATTTTTTTTTTTTCTAGGGGCTCCAATTAGAGATAGAAGGGTTGAAAAACCTGATGTTGATGGGGAGCTAAGTTGAAGGATTTTGGAATATTCAAGAGTAGTGTACTGGCAACATTTGAAATAATTATCACTTAAATGACACCTAGGTCAAAAAAACACTTGATTTGTCATAAACTGAAAACAATTCTTTACTAATAAGTGAACAAGTAGGAATCCTAAATGGAGTCGATCTATACTCGACTATCACTTTTGACAATTTTTAAGCCCCATAGGGGATTTTATTAGGGAGAGAGGGGAGCACAAAAACCTGATCTTGAGGGGCGAACAGGAGGCTAGGCAAGAACTCAGAAACTATGACTAAAAAAGTGGAAGCCAGACTTGAATAGGCATGGATTTCCCTTTTAGTTGATTCCATGCCTACCCATGAGATGAATCAGAATTGGGAGGATGCCCTCCTGTCTAATTCCAACTATTGGGAGCTTTAATCATGTGCAATGATTGTGAAATCTAACACAACCCCATGAAAAAATTGAAAAGATTATGTTCATGAGTGCCTTTTCGTTTATTTGTCTCTTAGTTATATGTCTGTGTGTCTTGTGGAGGGCTTGTGGTGAGGGTTTGAACCATTTGATATGAATAATTTCAATTACTCTTGAATAACTTAATTGCTATTTGAGAATGCTTATGGTTGTTGACATGAAAGTTTTTGTCAGCTTTGTGGACTCATGCGATGGGTTGTTCGTTATTGGTGAGCATGGCTTCATTAATTTGCCTGATCATTTTGCCATTGCTTTTCTGTAAGTAGAGTTGTTTTCATGAGTTGTGTTTAATATATATATAGTTCCTAATTATAGATTCCCAACTAACTAGTAATAAAAATTTTATTTTGAGTTGTTGCAGTCCAAGGGAAGCCTTCCAAGACAATTGTTGATTCTTTAGCTGCATTTGGGGTGATATACTTCTTTCTTTATTTGTTTTGTCTAGCAGCTTTTGTGTTGCTTCTTTACTATCGCAATTGTTTATTGGTTATTCATAAAGCTCAAATACAAACGAGAATTATATATTTGTTACATGAAATACCCATAGCATTACATAAGCATAAGTATCCTTATACTAAGTGATATTAAAACCTACTCAATTTATGATTCAAAATAATGCTCTGCCATGTTACCCAAACCCTTTTATTTTAGTTTGATGTTTCTGTGTCTGACACTTCATGTTAAGACATGAGTATAGGATATCAATATGTGTTTGACCCTTTAGGTTTAAGAATGTTGCTCAATATAGTCTCCAAAGGAAAGAAAAATAAAACATTGAAAAGGAAAAAGGACAATAAATGAGCCAAATTTGTGTGTGTGTGTATTATAATTGAGTCCTTGAACCAAAAATTTGAAATGAAAGAGTTAAACCTCTTCCATATCTGACACTTATACCTAAGTTCAGATAACCTAAAGCATGATATAGCTATTAATAAGAACTTGCTTGCAACTTACTATTGATTCAAATTTTATTTAAACCTAACAACCTGCAATTCACAGGTATAGCAATTAAGTAAATTTTGAATTATATATGTTGTTTGATCTTAATCATATGATTTTGATTGCGATGGATATAGGTATATATACAAGATCATGAGTTCCGTTTTGGCATCTGTAGTTGTGATATATTAAATTTAATTGCACTCTCTCAAATTAACGAAAGGAATTGTACTTGTACCTTGTTTACTCTTTAGGCTAACCTAGAACTCCCTATTGCTAGCTGCCACGTCAACTTATTCCCAAATATTACCTTTCTTCTTGGTTATTGTTTTAAAATTGGTTGATTTGAGGTATTCCAAAATTTTCTCAAGTCTTTAGGGTCAAATTGCAATGTAAGGTTTGCTCCTGAAGGCTTAGGCTTAGTTTCAGGGGCCAATTGTATGTAAAGGTATGCCAGTTATGCTTAGCGTTTGTGGATTTGTGTCCTATGGTCCTGCCATAAACTAATAATTTAACCTCTTTATTTTTTTTAACCTTATCCATTTAATTTTTTTCCCCATTCTAACAAGAAAATTCAAAAAGGTTCATATCTAGCCATTTCATTTTCTTTAAATCTAGGCAACTAATTAAGTTCCAATTCTTCTATACTGAACATGATCATCATTTTTGATGTATGCCCTTTTCACACTATGAAAACAATTTCTAGTCATTTTTTGTTTATTTGTTTTTTTTAATTTATTTATTGATTTTTCATAAAACCCATCTGTTTTTGTTCGTCACTTGTAGCATTTGTGTGACCCTTGTAGATATGTATCAAGTTGTAGTTGGATTTATGGTTTCAAGTTCTTTTTCTCTTTATTATTTTATTTCATATTCCTTGGTGATAGAAATGAAGGAAAACTGTTGAAGGTGATTTTGATCCATACGATGAAGACCATTGGATTCTCCAATTTGGGAGAAAGATCTTTTAACAATCCATAGTAATGATAGAGGTGGATGAAGACCTAAAATAACATGGATAAAGATAATTAAAAAAGATAATTAACTGTAAATTTGTAATATAAATGTTAACTTAAGCATCTAAGAGGGCATCTAAGAAATTGGTTGCTGACATGGTATTGAAGAGGGCAAATTTTGGGAGCTGTTCGCAGGTCTTGCCTTCGCATTTGAATTTTTTCTTCAATAACTTGAGATTTTGGATGAATTTTTTAATAGAGATAATTTAGAAAGATATATAATAAACTTTAAATTTGTAAATTAAATGTTAATTTTGTTCATGATATGTATAGCTGTATTTTTCTTTAATGACTTAAGCATCTAGTGAATTGGTTGCTGACATGGTACTGGTGACGGGAAATTTTGGGAGCTGTTTGCAGGCTTTGCCTTAGCATTTGAATTTTGCTCTTCAATAACTTGAGATTTTGGATGAATTTTTCGTTGGAGATTATTAAGAAAGATATATAATTAACTGTAAAGTTGTAATATAAATGTTAATTTTGCCCTTCATGTGTATAGCTGCATTATTCTTTAATAACTTTAGTTAATTGGAGTTAGTAGAGATCTCAGATCAATGCTTTAGGATAATTTATTAGTTCTGGGAAAATTATTATTTTAGTTAATTTACTATTTCTTGTATTTTTTTATAAGTTTTTTTAAGTAGGAAATTAGTGTTTTTTATATTAGGACATTGGTATGTGAGTTTTGTTTACACTTTAGAGGTCTAGTTATTACTTTTTATGTATTTGAGCCTATTTAGGAGTTTTTATGGGTTTTACATATTTAAAGGCCATTGTACGTGTTATTGAGGGAAATGATTTGATAGATTGTTATCATTATTTTTTAAAGAATTTGCGAATTCTTTTTTCTTCTTTTCTCAATATTCAGTAGAACCAATGAGTTTAAAAGACATGTTCATTGTCTTTGTATCATGCCTTGCATAGTCGGTATCATAGCAAGGTTCATTCTTCCATGCCTTCAAGAAAACAACATACCACTCGGAAGGATGGAACAACATATTGCATCACAGAGCACTGCTAGCCCAAAATCATGGGGAGAATATGATGCAATGTGATGAGAAATTTAGCTAGTAGAAATCTCAAATCTGTGTTTAAGAATAATTTTTTTATTTTAGCAAAATTATTATTTTAGGCAACTTACTATTTTCAGTATTTTTTTTTATTTTATTGAATTAGGAAATTAGTATTTCTTAAAATTTGAAATATGTTTGCGAGTTTGTTTAGTGTCTAGTTATTGCTATTCTTATCTTTGAGTCTACTTGGGAGTTTTTATAGGTTTTGCGAATTCTTCTTTCATCTTTTCTTGGTATTCTAAAGAATTGACGTGTTTAGATAGTGTGTTGTTACTCCCAATTAAATGATAAATTTTAACTTGCAAGCAATTGTATCAGTTGTCAACCCTACAAAGATTCACTTGTGTGAAAGCAAAGAACAAATAAATTATTAATTTTACCAATTAAAATTACGGAAAGTTACAAAGACATAAGAATTACTTTTGACAATTTATGAGTTTATTATTAAATTTAACTCAATTAGAAAAGTAAATCAATTTCATTCTAATTGGGAGAAATATCGTTAAAATTATACTCAACACTTCATACAAAAAAAATATTTTTCTTTAATTAAAAATTAACACATAAAGATCTAATTATTTTATCACAAAAAATTAGATAAAATAATTTTTAAACAAAATCAGGTTTTTAATTGATTTAAAAAAAACGTTAAAATTCTTTTTTTAAGATTATACCATAAATTAATCAAATAAAAACTCATAGTCTTAGTAAAAATAAAGCTAGTCGAACATAATTCTAAAATAACCCATTAAATATTTCATAATCTAATTAACAAGAAAATAAAACAAATAAAATAAAAAAATTAACCTAAATTTTCAGATTTAACATAAAGTACTCAATGCAATAATTAGATAATTTACTAATCTATACTAATAGAAAATCAGAAAATTTTAAATGAGAATCTCTAAATTTAACACTTTATAAATAACTCAAAAAAAAAAATTCAGATTTCATAACTTGAACTAAACAATCCAACATTTAATCCAAACCTAAGATAAAAAATTAAAACAAAATTCTAATACAAAAATCTGAAATTAAAAATTGTAATAATTCAATAATTATCAATCCACTGCTTATTACAATGCAAAGAAAGTAAAACTGAACTTAAATCTAAGAATAAAGCTAAACCATAAGGAAGAAATAACTTTTTAATAAATTCAGAGATTAAAAAAAAAATCGAAGAGTAGAAAGAAGTTGCTGATGCAATCTATGCTTTAATCCTCCAATAATGCTGCTTCTTGTTTTCTTCTAAATTTCTCATATGCTGCAAATTTAAAGAAAGCCCTTCTCCTTCTTTATATATTCTTCCCATGTTGCTGCAACTCATTCCCTATATATATATATATTCATATTATCACTTCCTCTTTTATTTCTACCTACGGCTCACACAGGTCTCCTTTTTTCTCCTTCTCAATCTCTTTCTAGCCCATGTCACTCTTTCTCATGTCAAAATTTTTTTCCTCTTATCCTTTATCATGTGCTTGCTTCTTCTTATTACGTTACTCTTCTTTTATGACTCTTTTTCTTCTCTTTTATCTCTTCAGTCTCTTCAACTTATAGTAGGACTTAACTTTGTATATGATAGAGTGTTGTATACTCCTCTTTTATTAATTTACATCAGATCATGTGGCATCCTTCAATAGGATCTTGAAAATATAAATAATAAAATTAATCAACTAAATAAATAAATAACCAAATAAATAAAACAAATTATATGATCATGGAAGAGTATTTTTCTTGTATCTTATTTTTATTTATTTATTTATTTGAAACAGAATTGTATCTTATTTTTATTTCAATTACACGAATCGTAAAGCTTATTGATTTTTCTCCAAAAATACTAAAATTATATAATAGTCATTTAACCTTTAATTTTGGACAATTAATTATATTTTAATAATTAATTAAATTATCAAATTATCATGTGTTTATCGTCTTCCAATCATGCTCTGCATCAGTTGATATTTTGCTTTTTGTTTGAAGCCGTGATTGGAGGTTCCTTTATGTCTCTTTTTCTCAATCTTTGGCTAACTTAGGTTTGCGTGAAATTTGTTCCCAGGCAGGAGCTATGTTAGGAGATGCTTTTCTTCATCAGTTGCCACATGCCTTTGGTATACATTAATATTTAATTGATCTTAAGATTGATCTTTTGGTATTTTATTTTGCTTGATATTCTAAACCTCCTCTATGCTTGTTGGGCTAGATGTGAAATTGTATTGACATAGAATGAAGTCTTTAGTCAAGTTCGCTATTGCTAAGCATATGTTGAGATCAGACCCCTACATACTTTCTTAAGATCACAGTAAGGGGAGTCACCAACTTTTTGATACTTCCACAGCATGTGATATCTTTTTCTGGTTTTTTCTCATGTGGCTTGAGAACTTGCAGCTGTATAATTTGAACTTTGAATCCTGATCGTGCGTATGTCTATATTGTCAATCAAAGCAAGTTGTACAGAAATTATTTTAAACAGATATTTGGTTTGAAGTGCTTGCTAACAAGGTTTAACAAATCTAGAGGTAAATCTGGGGCTATTGTCTTTATGAAGGAGGTTGTACTCAAGGTGGCATAAGTTGCGAGCCTCACAATTTCTGAAGTTCAATATAGACTAAAAATCTATCAGAAATATGAATAATGAAGACGGAAACATCTAGAATAAAACTATGAACCAGTTTTTATTTAAGTACGAAGAACTTGAATGAGTTATCTTATGATATTGATTGTATTAATTGTCGATAATGTTACTTCTCACTACATAAGCTCATAGCATGCGTTAAGCTTTCCACATTTCAAGGTAAAAAACAAATAGTAAGTAAGCAAATGCAATGTAAAAGTATTAGGTCTTTGCCGCATCTAACTTCTTTTTTTAGTTGATGCAAGCTGCACTCAAAGTAACATGTTAGAAGTTTTTAAATCATTAGGTTAGCATTTGTATATTTGTTGATAATATGTGATTTCTCAAATATTGAATTATGAAATAAATTGAATGAAGTTAAATAAATTCCTTTGTTGTTGCGTTTGTGTGTGTGTTTAACATTTCAGTCACAAAGCGTGAACAGAACTAAATCAAATAGATCAACGCTAACTTCAATTTTTGTTTCAAGATATTATTAAAGAATAATAGGATATGAGATTGATGTAAATTTCATATGTATGGAGTAAGATTCTTAAATAAATAAATAAATAAATAAAAAGAGGCAAAAATAAATTACAACAAACTATAGTTTAAAACGAAAATAAACCTGTAATGTGCATTATTAATCCATATGTTTCCTACATAGTACATATGTTAAGTATAAAAGTCATTAAATAGCTTGTTATTCCTATATATGTTAAGTATAAAAGTCATTTAATAGCTTGTTATTCCTATAATATGCATCAAGTAATGTAAAGATCATACAATTTACTTTTAACCATTATATTTCATTGTGCAATGGGTTTTAAATATATAATTATGTTTGTTTGAGCTTCTCTAGAACAAATACAAATCTTTATCCAAGTTATATGGAATTTTATATACTTCTTTATGATGTGAATTTCTCAATGTCAAATTGGAGTTCCGTGAATTAATATCAAATTTTAAGGGATCAGAGTTTTGGGAGAATTTTGAGTTTTGAATACTTTGAAATGTGGTGTCTAGTGTTGCAATTGATGACGGTTTTTGAAGACAATGTTGTTGGTAGATAGATGTAAATCTCTCTTCAGCATGCTTCTGACCTTTTCCATAATCATATCAATAGTGGAATGATGGAATTGAAATTGTCAACAACCTATTTAGATTAAAACTAAAATGGTTTTTAGCATTCCTATAATCATCCTTTGTTGTTAGTTGGCATGAAGCTGAGTTGACCTTGTTGAGTTCATAGGAGCCTCAGTTTTGAATACTTCCTGTATTGATGTGTCTTTTTGCCAATACATCATTAACTTTCTTTCTCCACGAATATCAAACTGACATTTTATGTCTGACATTTTCTCATGATGTTTCTTTTTTCTTTTTCTTTTTTTTTTTTTTTGATTAGTTTCAACTTTCAATATGACAATGAGATTTTTTTTTTTCAATCAAACCTGTTTTAATATTCAACTCATGTTTTTTAATGTTTAAATTAACTGTTCAATACAAGATCAGTTGTTGCATCTGAAGCTGGCTAATTAACTACATGATTGAGCATTACTTCTATAATTCCTATGTTTATACTAAGCTCTTTAAGAATCTCTTCTCTCCCTCTCTCTCTCTCTCTCTCTCTCTCTCTCTCTCTCTCTCTCTCTCTCTCTCTTTTCTTTTATTTTACGCTTTATTTATTTGTTCTTTTCTTTTTTCCTTTTTTTTGTGGGGTTGGATGGTTATTGAGATACAAGAATGGTAGTATTTTACTTTTTGGCTGCAGTGCGAAGGTAGCAAAATTACTCAGTAAAACTTCACTCCAACATAGCCATGGTATCATAGAAGTTTCAAAAAAATAATTGCTAATCTTTTTGGAAATTGTTAATAGTTTGACAAATTACTTTTTGTGCACAGGAGGGAAGCATTCTCATTCGCATGACCATGGTGAGCATAGCCATGATGATTTTTATAATAGTGGACAAGCTCAGTCACATTCTCATTCTCTTGAGGATCTTTCTGTTGGACTTTCTGTCCTGTGTAAGGGTTCTAAATTCTTTTGTCTGTTTTCATTTGATAATCTTTGAAGTGCATACAATTGCATCGATTGATAAATAATATTTCACTTATTTTGAAGGTATTGACAACAATAATTTGTAGCATGGCACTTGCGAACTAGAAGTATGTTGATGTGAATCTTAAATTTGAAAATTGTGCTTCTCTAATCATCATGCTCATCATCTTCTTTCTTTTGATGGTTTCAAAAATGTAAAAAGTGGGTTACTATATTCTTGTACATATTGGGATAATTAGATAGCATCACGTTCATGTGGTGGAACGACTTCATGTATAGAACTAAACAAATTAGTATTGACATATTCAATAAAGAAACAAAATTTGAAAATGTTAAATATAATGAAAAGTGAATCTTAAGCTCTTTATTTGGCAAAACTTTCAATGATAGAATTAGATGTGTTGTCTATGAGAAATGGTAGAAGTATCTCCAATTGAAATAAAATGTGAGAAAATTAATTAAAGTTATTTGGATATATACAACAAACACCTTTAGATGCTTCTGTTAAGCGGATTGATATTTTGACAGTCCACTATATCAAGAGATGTAAAGAAAAACCTAAAGTAACTTGGACGAAATGATTAGGAAGTGTACACCTATTTGTAATTTGAATGTTGACCTCCTGGAAAGAGCAGAATGGAGAAAGTAGATTCATGTTGTTGACATTGTGTAGTTGGGCATACTTGGGCTGAGATTGACCTATTCAAGTTCGACAGGGACTATTTCTATTAGAGATCAAGGTTTCTTCATATCCTTTTATCTTACCGCTGTTCATATGATCTGGGGCTCTTTCCTTTAGCCCTTTTCAAAGCCTTCAATTTGCTAGTAATAATAAATGTCATTATTTGGAAATTGAAGTCCAATAGAGCTGATACCTATTAGGGATCAAAACATGCCTTTTACGTCATCTTCCACATTATATATAACTTACAACTTTCTCGTTATCCTGTTTCTCTCGAAGCCTTCCAATTATTCACCATAACATTCTACCACATAAGTTAGAGAAACATCCACTGGTTAAAATGAGGAAATCCTTCGTTCATTTACCAAAAACCATGGGACGATTCAAACTAGTATGTTGGATCCTGCACGACATACCAAGTTCTAATGCATGGAGCTAATCTGTCGTTAGTCATTTGGGCCTTACTTAAAGACACGAGCTAACAGTACTCAGGCAGCACAACTCATAAACACAGGAGCTGATAAGACTGTTTAGCTTGGAGGTACCAAGGTGAAGTGCCAAGCGTTTGAAAGGTGTTAGGTGTCAAACCTCCAGCACAAGCCACATTCCCTGAGTTATAATTGTCTGTCAATTCTCTTCTGCATGGCAAGATGCCTATTAGTATAAATACCCTTCTTATTCAAGCTGTAAAAGGTAAATCCGTAAATGATCTAGTAACCTTTGACTTATCATTTTCCCAAATAGAGTGATAAATCCCTGGAGGTTATTAGTTTGACACCACAGTGGTGTCCACAAATAGATTCGTAAATCCTTGCAAGGTCTTAGTTCAACACCATAGTAATGTCTCTAACAATAGCTATGTAGGTCCTCAACTTAGGGGTTGAGTGTTGGTCATGTCAAATGTTTCGAGGTGGATATCAATTAAGAAATCTCCAATTTCAATATTTGTTATTTGTCAAATCTTGCAAAATTATATCTGTTGTGGACAATTGCTATTTGAAATCATAGTGAATCAAGCCTCCCCTTCTCTTGTAATACATCTTCAAGTAGTTTTTTTCAGCCATTGTTAAAAGTAAATAAAGTTGCAATTTTCACGTATATTGAGTTTCATGGTCATGATTTTTGTATGTGCATATTCTGATTTAGGATTCAAAGGTATGTGTGCCTTATTCTAACTTATGTTTTGAGTTTTGAAAGTTAAAGTAATGCCTTCATAGATAATGTAACATGTGGCTGGGGGTATTCATCCTATTGACCAACACAAGTAACTAGATTCACCTGAATTTTGTGGATTGGGCTTGGTTAGGGATTAGCAGCCTAATCAGGTTTGGGTTGAGTCAATATTTTACAAAAGAAACCTGATTAATCTGAACCAATCTCAAACTTGATAAAAATGCTTGTTACTTTATTTTATTTTATTTGATTTTTTTGTTATAGTTACCTTCCATTATAGAATCACGTAAGATTATTCAAAAAATAGAACTTGTGAAAGACCTACTACTCAAATTTACAACTATATTTGACTCACAAGCTAGCTTAAAAGATGCGATTTTGGAAACTACATGACGTAGTAGACCAACGTGATCACCCTTCTTCTAGTTTTACACTCACCCTCCAGAGCATCCTTTTTGTGTCTACATTTTCTTATAAGTAAACTTTTTTTTTTTTAACTGTTAGTGATTCTGATCGATGTTAAACAAAATTTGTCATGGTACAAAACTTCTAACTGTTCTTCACCACTTGATGCAAACCAACATCTTTTTTAAAAACGTTTGGCTTTTACATCTTTGTTTTGGATCCCTATCATGGGCTTCATTTCTCTGAAGCAAGTTTTTATTCTCTTTCCACACCGATAAATATAGCTATGGACAAGTTCACTGGGAATACAATCAGCAAAAACTGAACCAATTCTTTAGACTTTGTGACTACTCTCTCTCTCTCTCTCTCTCTCTCTCTCTTTTGTCATTTAAGTGATTAAAACCTGTTGAAGGATTCCTGAATGAAGAGAATATCAGATATAGATAGCTTGCACTGTATATACAAGAGTTTTTATTTTATTTTATTTTATTTTTCATTTATGCATCTTCTCATATCATATTCTTGTTTTTATTTTGCAACTGAGATTAATAGTCACCATTTTGTATATTGGCCCATACAAAATTATTAAATAGATATCTAAAACATGAGCATTATATGCATAATGGTCATTGTAAACGACAATTCCTGATGGTGAACCAAGCTTTAAGTGCCTATGTTTCTGTTTATCATTTTCTAATGGCCTCTTCTCTTTTATTAAGTTTTCTGAATATTTGTTGAAATTTTGTTGTCACAGCTGGCATTGTACTTTTTCTGCTAGTGGAGAAACTTGTTAGGTATGTTGAAGATCATTCTGGAAATGCAAAAAGTATATGGAGTCATGCCCATCATCATCATCATAGCCATAAGAAAAGTAATAAAGTAAAGATTGATGATCATGCTCATGACAATTCAAATTCCTTATCCACTGATGCAAAAGGGGGAGATGAATCAGAGAAGCTATCCGAACAGGAAGTTTTAGATGGAGCATCTGATGGTTGCTTGCATGATCAAAAACCTATTGAAAAGGGGAGTCTTCTTCGTAAGGTGAAGCCAATAATCTTCGAAATTTCTTTGCATATTCATGCAGATATGAATTTGAAAAAAAATATAGAATAATCTATGTTTTATTTGCTTTCTGCGCCATTTGAAACAAAGGGTTTCTTCTTCTTCTTGTATAACCTTGAGTATTTTGTTGATTGCTAGATAAATTATTTCTTTTTGATTGTTCTGTAGCTATTACTTGAAAATATCTTTGTATCATAAAGCATAAGATGGATGAACTGTAAATGAAGAAAACATTGTTCTATCAAGAGAAGAGGATACTGCAGAAAAGGGGATTATAAATAATCTTCATATAAATGAAGTTCAATTTGCAACTTTGGTCTTCATTTTTAGTTTTTGAGATTTTGACAAACAGCAATCTAGAAGTCTAAAGATTGTATTGCTTCTTTTACTGATGTTGACAAATTCTGTTTCTCATCTGCAATGCGTTCATTTGTTTTTTTCTTTTTTCTTTTTTTTTTTTTTTGGATTGAAGAAATTGAGGCCCAGGAGAATTTATCATTCTCTGTGTGAAACTTGTTTTGTTTTTACAGATAATGTTCCTATTAATATATTCTTCCTGCTTTCTTATCCAAAACTAAAAAATATTGGTGAATGATGTTTTTTTCTTGAGAGAAGCATGAGCCATAGGGTTCTGGCTTTAACCTTAACGGGAAGAACCAACAATTGGTTGGTTGGGTGGTTTGTAAGTGCATGTACCCTCAAAGTCTTGAATTCCAGTTATCTCCTTGTTCTTGTTGACCAGTGGCATCCTTGAGTATTTGTGGCCCTGCACCAGAGGATTAGCAGGGACGTAAATCCCACACGCCTGCTGTTCTCCCAAAAATAAAAAATGATGGGTAGGATGGCTGGTTATATTGTCTGAAGTTGTATGCAATTTTTGATTGGAACTGTATGTACGAAGCTGAACTGTTGGAAAGTTAGCAATAATTTGTTACTTTTAATATGATTTGTAACAATCTGATTAAATTTTGATGCGTTATTTCATCAGATATACATTGCTTGATCAAGTTTTTCTCTTTGATTGTAAAAGCTCTGGATGTTGAATACAAAATAGTAGGTGATCCCATAGATACATATTATCTCATGAATCTAAGGCATCTCAAACCTTTGTTCAGAGACTCATAACTGATGGTGCTGGCAATAAGGACAAACCAGATTTAGATGCTGCAAGTGGGGAAACTATAAAGATGGAAGGGCAGAGTGAAGGCCGACCTAATTCATCATCCTCAAACTTAGTCTTTGGTTATCTGAATCTCTTCTCTGATGGTGTTGTAAGTTTGTATAGTTTGTTTCTTTGAATTTGATGTTTTATTAAGATGTAACTTTTACAATGAAGCCTATATAGTGAATGCATTTCCTCATGTATTTAGACACAGCCTGTGTGAATGTTGCAGCACAATTTCACGGATGGAATGGCTTTAGGAAGTGCATTCCTACTTCACGGTTCAGTTGGTGGGTGGTCTCGGACACTGTTTTTGCTTGCCCATGAGCTTCCTCAAGAGGTTCATTTTTCCTTTCTATATCCTTTTTTGTTGTCATTAACAGTAAAGAGCTTTCATCATCACATGATAATTAACAGTAAGGAGCATGTAAGTTCATCGTCACATGATATTTGCACATCCTCCCTAAATTTAGGTATCGTTTTCATCTTGGTTGTCAACTAAAACTGAATTCAAAAAAGCAAGTAAATTTCTTCTAAGATGTATTTAGGATATGATATAGCCCTTGAAATTTACATTCTAATCTTAACTGTAACAGCAAACTTCAGAAAATATTAGGAAATATATTTCTGAAGAGTGAATTGAATTCTTAGGGAGGACATGAGCCAGTTAATTTGCAGTTCATTTGCCTTTTGTGTAAATCTATTTTTTGAAGAAACAAATACTATTAATAATAACTACTAAAAGTGTGATCCAGTAGTTACCTGGTGTAACAGATAAAAACAACATTAAACTTCTACTAGAAGTCACAATAAACCTACATATAGTCCCACATGGTACGTCTATACCAACTGAGAACCTAATCCGTTATAGAAAATCCATCTAGTTTGCAATGATGCAAAGACCCATGAACCTTCAGTCACTTTGATGTCTTTGCGCAGCTGTTCCTCCTATTTTTCTTGGCCATTGAGAATCATTCTATTCCTCTCCAGCCAAATTTGCTAGATTGTTGCAAAAAATGCGACTATTCCCAACCTTCTTTCCTCCTGTGAAATAGAGGAGATATGAGTAAGATATGAACTATGCTCAATTGATTTAGAAGATAAGGACCTGCCACCCGAAAAAGAAAACCGATTCCCCACATTTTCCTTGCTAAAAAACAGGAAAAGAAAATATGATCCAGACTTTCACCCACCTTAAAACTTGAAACGTAACGGTGAGGAGAGAGACAAATTTGTAACTTCCTTTGTAACTCTTTTTCTCCCTTCTCTCTTTAAATCAAAATATTTCATTGCTTTTTGGGTAAATCGACCATATAAAATGTGACAAGTCCAATGGAATTTGGTACTGATTGAATTTTTGTTGCCACTTGTTGATCTTCTAAGGGTGTCTTTGTAACTATGTTTGTTTCATAGCATAATGAGTATTAGAAAGTTGAATAATGGTTCATCCTTAGTTTCTTTTCCTTTCTATTCGTGAACGGGTTTAAGAGAAGGAATGAAATAAGATAACAACTAATAAGTGAGAATTCATTTTAGTGTGTGAACATTGTGGAGAAAGGAAAAGGATAAGAACATATAATGTAGGCATCATAACGCAACATAACATTTTTCTAGTACCTAGATCCAAATTTCTAGACACTTGAGAAATACTTGTAGTTATATTATGAACTACACCTTTTGTGTGAAGAAATTAAATGCCAAAGTTCACTGCTCTGCTATAATTAAATTTGATTCCTTTATTTTATTTTATTTTTTTTACAGCATGCTATATAACTTAGTTTCCACTTAATGCTGCTCAGGTGGGTGACTTTGGAATTTTGGTAAGATCAGGATTCAGTGTTTCAAAAGCTCTCTTCTTCAACTTCCTATCAGCGTTGGTGGCACTTGCAGGAACTGCATTGGTAACTAAATTCCCAAAAATCATATTTATTGATTTTCCTAATGAGGGATCTCTTAAAATTTATAGAATATTGGTTGCTTCTGTTACAGGCTCTACTCTTTGGACAAGGTCCAGGACAATCCTCGTTAATTGAGGTTACAAATCCTTGCCATTCTAGGACCCTCTTCTTGTCTATTTTATTATGGCTTTAAAACAAACCTTTTCCTTAAACTATTGCATTATTCAAATTCTGCAGGGATTCACTGCTGGTGGGTTCATATACATTGCAGTCGCTGGTGTCCTTCCAGAGATGAACAGTGGAAACTCAACGGTTAGAAGTTCCGTGATTCAGGTCATGTCTCTGATTTCAGGCATGGCTATTGCTCTCTGTATCTCCCTTGTAGAATAACTATGCTTCTACCTGAGTTATATAATTAATTTTAGGCATAATTCTTGTCCTTTGTATATTTCTTGTTGAGTAACTGTCCCCTGCTCCCTCCTCTGGGCCGTCTGTTCTACAAGTACTGAAAGGGCCGATCCTATTTTAATTTGCACCAATTTTTTTTCTCTCTCTTCTTTTTAAACACATGCAAAGCAAAACTGGGACAAAACACTTCCATGAAATCATCTACCATTTATTTGATAAGAGAGCCTTGGTTGGCATTGTAACAAATTGGTTGCGGAGCTCTATCAGCAAGCATGAGACATGGGTGAAGCTGCCCAAGTAGTTTGCGGGATCATTGAAATACCCATCCAATATGGATGCCTGGGAAGTAGAAATAAAGTGTAGACTAAATATAGATTTCATGGCATTGGGCATACTGCTTTACATGTTTTATAAATGACTTGAGCTTGCCAATGTTTGCAAAGAAAACATCATTAAAAAAATAAATAAATAATTATTTGATAGGTTTCAGTATGAATGTTGTTATTGTTCGATATAGCCAAGGGGGTCGTGCCATCTTAACGATTGTATTTTCAGGCCATTGCACAAACATGAAGACAAATGCCAACAAGATACAGATTGTAAGAATGACATTCATAAATATCATTTCTGATTAATCTCAAATCTACCTTCGTTCAAATCGCAAGTGTGTGGCATGTGAGCTATTTTGATTCCAGGTCATTTTTGCCCACTTCTATTTTTCATTTTTTTTTAAAACCCACTTGATTGTTTTTGTTGGATAAAATGTTGATTTGATTATAACATTTTATAATTAAAGGACAAACATGTTAAGATACTCATTCTTATTTTATTGAATGGGCACAGTGCTGTAGTTGTTTATATGAAACATGAAACTGTAGAAAGTCAGTTGTATATTTTCTTAATTCTTCTCTCTTTGTCTATCTGAATTGCAATTTTGTTTCTTTCAGTTTCATCTTTTCCAAACTTTTACGATGTTATCCTTTTTTGTTTTTATACATTGATCTATTATTTCTTTAAGTTTTTCAGTTGTTGAAAGAGTTAAAATAATGAACGATGACTTAGCAAAATCTTGGGAAAAGATGAATTATTGTGGGTGTTGGAGGTATCCAATTCAAATTGGTTTTAGTGTAATTTTAGATCACAAATGGATAAATAAAATATGAATTTGATATGTTTTGAGTTGATTTTTTTATGTTACAAATATGGCTTTGCATGTTTTTTTTTCTTTTTCACAAGGAGGTGAAAATAGTGGAGTAAGGCAATAAAAATAGGTCGCATAAATCTATTCCATGGATTAGAATTGCAAACATTTGATGAGGTCCGGCATTTGTGCATATATTTGGCTTTGATGAGTCAGGCTTTGATGGGTCAGAGAAATATTTTTTTTGTCTGACTTGTTAATGTTGGCGAGATTTGCAAGGGTTAAGGTTTTGCTTTGTTTGACTTTGATAGGTCTAATATAAAAAGATTTTTTATAAATTTTTTGATAGATTACACATTTTTCTTATGTAATTTAAATGTCATATTATTTTTTTATTATGTAATAGACGAGACTTACAATTAAATCAAACATCTATTTTTATTTTTAAAATACATATTTTATACATAAATAAATTTATTTTTAATTAATATTTTTTATTTTTGATGACTTTTCTATTTTAAATATTTATTTTACACTATTAATTATAGAAAAATAAGTTTTTTCGATTATTTTTGGAACACATGAAAATATTGTAAATACAAAAATTAATTAATAATAAATTATAAAAATAATTATAAAAAGTATTAGAAAATGGTTTAAAAGGTGATATACCTACTTAGTGTTAGATGCACTACTGTGGAAGCTGTTAAAGAGGGTTGGACAAAGAAAATTGGAGGAGATTTTTGGGTTTTGAAAGCCATTTTTTCCCCCTTAAAAGGATGAAAGTATGTGCTTTTGATTTGAAAAAGGATGGAAGTGCATGTTTTTCATTCAAAAGTATAAGAAAAAAAACAAAAATAAAAGACCAAGTTGGAGAAATCAAAGGTTTAGGATAGAGAGCGGGTGGGTTTAAAAAATATGGGGAAGAGTTTGCCAATGTCTTTTTGGGTAAACTCACAGGATTGACTATTCAATCCTTTGATAAAGTGGGCGAATAGATAAGAAAAGGTGGGTAAATTTGACCCTTCAAAGAGATGATGTATGTAAGAATGTTATTAAAAATTAAGTAGGATTTTGGCTATATTATAATTCAACATAAAGGATAAGTTGGATTGTCATCCAATTACAATCCTTATTTCAAGAATATATATATATATATAGATTTAGAAAACTACTCTGTTGTTTTTTTCAACAAATTTGGTTGTTTACTTATTGTTAACTTGTGTAATATTTTAACTATAGAGCACGTCTTAAAAAATTGTTTTAACCAACAAAAATTGGGTTGAGTAAACAAAATTTAATACCCTCTAATCAGAACTTTCGAATTCAAGCCCTAGTATAAAGAAAATTAGAGGTTTCAAATTCAAGTTCTTCCATTTGGATCTTATAATAACTCGAATGATGATTAAGTTTGATGTGCACATAAAGCTAGTTCTGAAAATTACAATAAAAAACTAAAAAAAAAATCGTCTTAATTTATATTTATTTGTGTTGTTTTACAGTTATTTTATAAGCAAGAGAAGGCATGAACACCTAAGGGGCTCGGCGTATCCCAAAAGAGAAACCCTAAACCGACTTAGTCTCTAGAAGAACAATGGAAGGACTGACCTGACCTTTTCTTCTGATATCTTCATACCATAGCATCTATATATTTTTTTAATTATTTCCTATTCAAGATGTAAATGAATTGGTGGCGCATAATAGGGTTTTTCCTATTCATTTATTTATTTATTCTTGACAAGACAAATTTACACATGACAAAATCTGGATGTTAGAAATACAAATATTGTTCAATGCACATTTGTATTGTAAACCATACTTTTGAGGCAAGCCCATGATGATGTATAATGTTGTATATATAA
>JAJIYU010004746.1:0-23685 GCA_030144865.1 Tinospora cordifolia
TCCTTTTATTCAAACATGTTAGCCTATTCCCATCTTGCCAATCATCCATGAAATTTTTAGGTTATACGAGCAAGCTCAAGCTTATCTGAGGAAAAGCAATACTATGCCTGTCACTTAAGTTGGTGATCTGAAACTTGTGTAGATTTTCATGCCTAAAAGCAAAGCTGAAAACTGTAAGATTTTTGTTGTAAGATTGATTTCCGGTGTAACAAGATACTTTTGGAAAGTATAAATAATCCAATGGAGCTCGTGGGATTAATTTCAGATGGCGTGTTGTCAATATTATAAGGGTCCGTTTGGTGCACAGGATGGGATAATATTATTTTAATGGGATAAGATAGGATGAGATAGGATGAAATATGAAAATTTTTAAAAAATATTTTTTTTAAAAAAATAAGTAAATATTTTTTTAAAAAAAATAAGTAAATTTTTTTTTTTTTTTGGATAGGATAACTTAATTTCATCAAAAATAGTGGGTTTGAGTTATCTCACCAACATAGGATAAATAAGTGGGCTTGAACAATTTTTTGTCTAATTTTATATAGTTCTAAATATCGGATTAGGATAATTTTTTGTCCTATTCTATTCTTATCCTATATAACAAACATGGCCTAAGTCTGTAGGCATAGATGCCATATGGGAATGATTTGTGCTCGCATGTATCTTGATATCTATATTATATGCCAAAGCAAATTGGTGGTTTATTTCATTTGAACTTTTAAATGCCAAAACCGGTTCTTAGTCTATCCATATGAATCATAGTCGAATCGATATTACAATTGGGATATATATATATATATATATTTACTTCCTCTAGTGTTGGGGGATTACCTTGGATTCCACACCAACTAACCAAGTAATATCTTGTGAACAATAACTAGTCCAAAAGATTTTCTTTTCATTATTTTTTTCTCAAAACTCTTTTTTGTCCTTCATGCAAACCTCAAATAAACAAGTAAACAAACATGGTACATTAATTAAATCATTGGAGACAAAAATCAAACATGGATATCAACGGCAGACTTCGTTGAATTAAGCACTACCATCAACTCCTTTTCTACCGCAAGTTAATTCATAATTAATTTTTAATTAATTTTTTTATCCCACCTGTTAATAATATTATATTGGTCCTATCTCGAAGAGCCCCATAATTGTGAAACTGTTTGAATAAGTACAAGAAATAGTGTGTACATGTGGAAGAATATGTGAATGAGAATATATATATATATATCATAAAATACATTAGGGAATTGTTAAGCTGCCAAACAACTAGTTTCTGTTCCTCCCAAACTGCTGTAGCTTCTCTCCAGTAAGTTTGCCAACTAAAAGATTGCTTATGAGTATGGTTGACTTTAATGACCTAGTTTTCTTTCCAAAAGTGCTATAGGGTTTTAATTAGCCAATTAATTAATCAGATATTTCAGGTTTTTTTTAAATGAATATACTTGATATTTTAGATACATATATGAATCAAAAGATAATCTTATCATCACACAAAAATTATTTGAAAAAAAAATGTAAACTAATGAATATATCAAAAATTTTGTGACTAAGTTTTGAAAAACTCAATTAATCAATTCTACCAAGTATAGAAACTTGAAGTCATCAAAAAAGTTTTTTTTTTTTTTAAATAAAGTTTCTTTTAAAGAAAAATGATAAAAGTATATAATTAGACTGAGCCATTGATTAATCAATACAAAAATTTATAAAATAACATACAAATTAGCTAAAAACCAAAATATACGCAAAAAATTTTAGACAGCATTTGCTTTATAATATAAAATTTCTTTGAAAACTTAGAATTAAGTCTCAAAAATAAGTTATGATAGTAGTTTCTTAAAATTGACCATTTGCAAGCAAACTCCTTTTATTAATGGAGCACAGAAGTAGAGATTTAAACGCAGATGAAAGGGTGTCTGACTTCATAGAACTTTTTGAATCCACTTTAAATGTAAACAACATGCCTCTGTGCATAATTGATTTGATCTAAACATTAAAAGGATCTGTTCCAAATATGGTTATAGCATGAAAATTAATTTAATACATATAGAAATCAGTATATGTATATATATATAAGAATTAATCAAGCCATTCTCCCAAGGCACGCTGGAGCTTAGAGCATGTTTGGGAGGAGGAGAACATCCTCATGTCGATCGGTTCAGGCAATTAATAGAATTTTGCCATATTTGAGAAAGGATACATGACAAATAAAGCAGAAAACTAAATTATCAAAAACTTATGTAGAAGAAAATAGTTTTTATGAGAATAATTTATTTGTCATTTTAAACTAGACTTTTCAGTGGGAGATGTGCTTCTTAATTTATGTTTTTTTTTAAAATGATATAAATATGGTTGTTCTTGACTCCATCCATATCTGATTTTAACTTAATCTCACCCTACAAAGGAATTAGTGAGAGTATTGAAAGGTTATGAGCCTCCCACACCCCACCCCTGTCTCTCTCTAACAAAAAAAAATAAAAAAAAACAAAAAACAAAAAAATAAAAAAAACAAAATATTCGATGTGTGGATATATACCTTAAGACATGTACTACATAGTTCATTCAATAATTATCAACATTTAGGAAGGTAAAATATTAAGTTTTTTCGTTTTTTTTAAAATCTTAAGATATAAGAATACGCAAAATATTGAAAATCAATTTAATCACAAAATAATTGCTGTAATTGAATTAAAAATATGCAACCGCGCAACATTTAACACTATTAGATGAGTAGATGTACATCTTAAATCAAATCATTTATCTAATGATTATATATAAAGGTATCAAAAAACTTAAAATTTAATTAGAGAATTTCTTAAAATGTTAAGAAATAAGGCATGCAAAACTATTAAAAATTAATTAATTAATTACAAAATAATTATTATAATTGCATAAAAAAATTCAAGAACACCATTGAATGAGAGAACGTAGACTTCAAAATATATTTCTAATACGTAATGATTGTAAATATTATATTTGCATAAAAATTTAACTGTAACATTCATTTTAATATTAGAAAGAGAGAGAGAGAGAGAGAGAGAGAGAGAGAGAGAGAGAGAGAGAGAGAGAGAGAGAGAGAGAGAGGGTACATAGCTGTATGGCCGAAACGCAGAGATCAAACACATCTTGGTCGCGTCATGTTGGCCTCATTCTGTCCCTTCGTCCCTTTAATTTGACTTGTATGGAAAGGGAACCATCTTGGCATCTTATGGCCTTTAATTTCCTATTCGCTTTCCATGGACGTTTCTCGCGGATAAACCCAAGTTAAGCTTGCATTCAGAGACGAAAATATATAGAAGAACTGGGCAAAATCAATCATACGCTAGTGCTTAATTATCACATAATTCAAAATAATTTAATTATACAGTAATAATAATATTCTAACCCTAATAATATTTGTTATAAAAATATTTTACGATAGCTAAGCGTTAATTTTATTTTCCTCTATCAATCAGTTTCTTTAAATTTTTTGGATATACATAACCTTGAAAAAATTGATTTAGCACCTAATTTGTCATTTTTTACCATAAGATTTTGACAGGAACTGAAGTTTTTTTATTACTACACATTTTAAGATTAAGATGTATATATACACAGAACACTAATATTAAATAAATATTATAACAAATATTATTCTCTTAGATTTATAATTAACGTAATCAGCTTCTCTTAACTTTGTAAAGTACTCTTAATTTAGATAATTAATATATGTATGTCAGGCAAATTAGCTGGAGACGTTTAACACTGTAGCATTCCCCCCACCCACCAGCACAGCTGGTGGTGTTTGTGCGTTCCTGATGAGGCCAAAAAGGTTGCTTTCTGATCATCCTATTGCTTGAACCTGTCTGCGTGCAATGATAATGTTCCCATTTTTAATTAATTAATTAATAGTTTCTTAGAAAGTCTTCCCTAGATTGCTTCATAAGACCAATTATTACATCCCTGCTGCACAGTGCCCTCCATGTTTTAACCAACTATATCAATCATTTTGATCGATATTCTCGGTGTGTTCTTTTATTCCCCCAGCTTAGTTCCTTCCATCAACTAAGTGGTTTGAACCTATCATCTTCCTCTCATCCATGGAGCTCCAACATCCAAATCCAAATACAAATATTCAACTCCCTCCAGGTTTTAGATTCCACCCTTCTGATGAAGAACTCATCGTTCACTACCTCAAGAACAAGGCCCTCTCCCGCCCAGTTCCCGCTTCCGTTGTTGCTGACATAGATCTCTACAAGTATAATCCATGGGAGCTACCAAGTGTGTACATGTTATATATATATATATGTATACACATACATACATACATATTGCAATCATTAATATATTTTCAAGTTAGTTATTTCTTTAATTATATATAGTAATTTAAGTAATTAATTAGTCAGTTTTAAGAACCAATTGTTGTTGCTTACAGTGAAGGCTTTGTTTGGGGAAGATGAATGGTATTTCTTCAGTCCAAGGGATAGGAAGTACCCAAATGGATCGAGACCTAATAGGGCTGCGGCTTCGGGTTATTGGAAAGCAACTGGAACCGATAAGCCGATCCTTACTTCTTCCGGACTGCAAAGCATTGGTGTCAAGAAAGCTCTTGTGTTCTACAAGGGGAGTCCCCCTAAAGGAACTAAAACCGCTTGGGTCATGCATGAATACAGGTTGCTCGACTCCATGATCAAGCCTTCCAAAACTGGAGGCTCAATGAGAGTAAGTGTAACCTACAACTACACCCTACACCAATGTTCCATGCAGTGCCTACCCATGACATTATTGATAGTAGAATAAATAAAAAATAAATAAAATAAAGATTGACCTATTTTTATATCCTATAACATTAAAAAATTATTCAATTCGACCATTTCTTGTTGAGATTAACTATGAATTCTTTTTTTTTTTTAGCTCCTATACTTCATCTTTCTTTCTTCTTCATTTTTATTTTTTTTTAATAAACATTTCATTGCATTACTTATAATATCTTTCTACCTAATTTATTAACTCTATCTTATCTTATTTTTTAAAGAACAAGGCCTTTTTTTTCGTAATTATTTGCTGGTGCAGTTGGATGATTGGGTACTTTGTCGAGTTCGAAAGAAGGACAACATGCAGAGCAACACGTGGGAATCATCAGGATGTCAAACCAATTCTAATACAGTTGTAAGTAAGCCTAATTTTGGATTCATGGAGATGACTGATCACGGAGAAACACACTCCATTAATAGTAGTAGTAGCGCAGAGCCCAGTTTTGAAATAGTTGCAGATTACCTCATCAACAATGATTGCCCACTCTTAGCTTGCATCCTCGCTTCTCATCAAGGCGTTATAACTGATCGTCAATACACAAACTCAAATTTTCAAAGTGGTAGCACTAGTTCTGCTAGTACTAGTCCTAATCAGCAAAAGCAATATTATTACGAATCGGAAGACGTCGGAAATTACTCCCAAATCACTGACCATAGTAATTCATTAAAGAGGAAGATCCAGTCCTATATTAACATTGATAATTATCCTGAGTTGCCCGAATCGTCGTCGTATGAGAACATCGTAATGATCTCTAGTCCAAGCAAGAAACAAGAAGGCATCAGAAATGGCAGCGTCTTCAGCTTCTCTGAAGATCAACAGTACTGTTATCTACCACAGGACCATGACATCTTCAATCTCAATGCTTCCAGCAAAATCACCTTCATGGGTAGGGATGAATTACAGTAATTCATTATGCTCGGGAGGAAGAAGATCGTCATTATATATAAAAATATAGAAATTAAGCTGTTTCTCTCTCTCTCTCTCTCTCTCTCTCTCTCTCTCTCTCTCTCTCTCTCTCTCCACACACACACACACACACACACACATATATATATATATATATATATATATCTCCTAGTATGTACAGTAAATATTGATATTGTAGATAAACTCGTGTGGACATTTAGCAGGTTTTCTTGGTATATAAAATAGTATCAGGCGATTAACAGAGCAAGAACTAACGGTGGCCATGGAGATCGCGGACCATTATAGAAGGCTTAGTTCTCGCACTGTAATTCGCAATTTAATTAGTTTTATGTACTGGCAGTTGTAAATTTTAAGTAATAATTTGCAGATTTATTGTACATTATTTAGTGGAAAATGCTAAAGCTTGACACCTAAAATATGTCTAAACTGTGAATTATTCTTAAACATCATTGAATTATGTCAACTTATGCATAATTTAGGTATAGAGATCTTAATTTGGTAAATAATTTAAAAACCAAGTTTCAAAACATTTCCTCCCTATTGGCTATTTGCTCTATGATTTTTGGTGACCCTCGGACAATAAATATTTTCTGATGTTGCTAAATATTGTAGATAATAAGTATTCTGGCCTAATTTAATATTTTGTGAACATAATTTTTATTTATATGAATACTTTTTAATCATTTCATGAAAATTAAAGAATTATTATCAAATGCAATTAGATGTATATAATTTTGTGTATGAGAAAGAACAGCAATTAATTAATTAAGGACCGACAAATAATAATTATTTTTCGTGTCTAAGCTTTGTCTAGGATTGTCTAGGCTATGTTTTGTGTGAGCAAGATAAATCGCTGAAAAATTTGTCTTCAAAATACAGATACAAATTAATACGTAATTTGAAATATTTTACCAATGTTTGTACATGTACAAACTGATACATGTTAATGCTGTCGTCCACGTTATTAATTTATCGTAAATTTTTAGTTTTTTATTTTTTTATTTTTTATTTTTTTAACGATCTTTGTGGAACTCAGACCTACAAATATATAGAGAGACCTCTAGAATAGCAGAGTCTGCACGCTGTTCATTTTAATTATTTGTGCTGAGGATTCTTGTCAAATAATACTGGCGACTTCGTTAAGAACAATTTGCTAGCAATGAATTGTAATAAAAGTGTTTAAGATATTATTTAATTAGATCCGATTTGTAATGACCCATATTTTTGATACACAAAATTAATGAGTTCGATACATAGATTCTCATGTATTTTTTTAAAATTTTAATGAAAGTACATGAATTTTTTTTAATTTTCTCTAATTTTTATCATTAATTTAAGAAAATGAAAATAATTGAGAAATATAATTTTTGGGAAGAGAATAAATAAATTATAAAGAAAATATAATTTTTGGAGAAAATATAATTTTTTAGAGTGACTATTGAATTTTTGGGATAATTATTGAATTTTTGGGCGAAAATTGCTAATTTTTGGGTAAAATATTCAATTTTCTTTTTCAAAAAATGTATAAATGATGAAAATTGAGGAATAGTAAAGATTTTGATGAAAAATTGATAAAATACCTGAGTGCATAAATTAAGCAATAATAAAAATAATAAAAGAGAAAAAAATATATATATATACACAAAAAATGAGAAAATAAAAAGAAGAAAGTGAGAAAAGAAATGTGGATTTCAGCCGCATGGGCCAAAATTTCACTTGGGTTCACGGCCCAAGCTAGACGCCCAACAACTTGTGGCCATTGGCCAGTGCCAGCTAGCTCCTGTGACCGGGCTTGGCGTGTGGGCCGGCCCGAATGACTGGGCGGCCCATGTGCCTAGCTCTCCTTCCCCCTCTCTTTCTCTACTTTTTCCTCCATTTCTTCTAGAATTTTCTAACAACAAAAAACTAGCAAAATCTATGGTTTTGAGCCATGGTTCTAGTTATCCAATTAGCTTTTTGACTAGGCCAATAGGTAAGGACAAGAAGGCACCTTGGATAGCAATTCAAGAGCCACGTGGATAGCCAAGTTTCACTCTTTTTTGCCATACAAAAGTGCTCCAACATGTAACAAAAACATAGATTTTGAGTAGATTTTTCATTTGAATGAGTTTCCTTCAATAGCTTGCATCTCCTACATCTTGAATCCATTTTCCTTGATATTATAGTCCTTTGAAAGCTCTTACTTCCTTCTACAACATTGTGCAAGCTTTCCTCAACATAGTTGGAAGTTGAAAATTGCAGAAATTGTGTTGATCAAATCTTCAAGGGGTTGGTTCCTAACTTATCCGTCCGTTTTTAAGATAAGACCACTCGTTTTGTTCCTCGTTATGAGTACTTCAATCTCTAATTGATTAAAAAATAAAAACTAAGGTCTAAAACATCTTTCAGCAGGTGCTAAAGTTGAGTAATTGTTAACTATTGCAACAGTTCCAACAGAAAATAATTCATGGAAACATCTTTGAGGGATATTTGAAGTAGCTAGGGACATCCATTTGAGCCAAGACTTGGGGTCTTTTGAACCTCACATTTGAGGCTACATGTCGGGACCCCTTCTCTAGGACGAAGGACGAACCGACTGGCACAGTGTCCCAACCCGCCTGCAAGCCGAGCTTGCCAAGATACTGTTAAGCTTCAACACACAACACCACATCACACACTTTCAGAGTAATCATAAGGAATGCAGAAGAAATTTAATACACGAACACCAATAAAACTTGATATTTATCCAAAATGGGTTATTATCACATGTGTAGTAATGGGAGTGACAATCCATTATATATAAGCTTTCCTCACCCCTATACATAGATTCTAACCCTCAAGACACAAAAAGTACGAAGAAAACCTACCCAAAGAATAAGAGAGTGCAGCTTTACGCGATGACCACTCCCTTGCCCTTATCCGCAGCTGAAGAACCTGAAAAGTTAGAGTAGTGAGCCTAATTGTCCACGACGGCCTAGTGAGTAATGCAGTCTAATTTAAATTTAAAATAAGTATTCCTCAATTGAAACATGTGCCGTGAATGCATGAACAATAACATTATGCAGGTGAATGCAATAGTAAACAACAATTTAAATCCATAATGTAGTCGTGCACCTTCATTCAAAAACAGTTAAACAATAAAAACATTTGCCGAGGTTCGCAAGCTCTCTGAGGCGACTAAAAATCACTCGAGTGGGTTGCAGATAGTTAGGCACATCGTGTCGACTTCGATTAGGTCTTATTGCCGTTGCCATCATCGTAGGCCCACAGAACCCCCTCGGCGGGCACTCTGTGCTAGGTGGTCACCTCTCGGGGTTGTATGAGAGACCGACACAACTCACCCTAACCCTATACTCTCGGACCTCGAGATTCGGTGCACTTTTCATTTAAAACCCATTTAAAAGAATGCAGATTCATCACAATATGCAATCTAATTTTTATAATGCACAGAATAACAAGCTCTAAGAAATGAGTTAGAAAAAACTACTCATTGGGATGTTCCGCTCCCCACGCTCCTCTCGCGACCGGTCGCGTCCCGCTAGTACTTAGTCCTGCGAAATCGATGTAACTTCTTAATATTAACATGGGACTTGGCTCACACTAACTGTACATCATTGGTTAATCAATAACTTGACCTAGTCAAGAATAGTCCCCTATGTTTGTTCACCTTGCCTTAGTTACTAAGTCAATTTGATTGACCTCGGTCAATCTTGGTCAACCCTAGTCAACCTATCACTTGCTGACTTAGCTGGTCAATAGAGTCCCAACTGGTCAATTTTGGTCCTCATGGAGTCAATTGGGCCAAAAAGGGGTCAATATTCTCAATTTCCATCACTTAGGCACAACACTAGCCGATGGCCTATCTGCGCAACCATTTATCTAATTTTTCTGTGGGCAATATATACATCGAATTTGCGCCAAACTTTCCAGAACTATTCTAGACTTCCTAAAGTTTTCCCAGAATTTTGAATCATAATTTTTGGACATCATTTATTAGGGTTTTTAGGTATAACAACAGAGACTGTACAGATCCCGTATACTCTGTGACAGGCAGTAACTGTTTGCCTTAATTGACCTACCTACACATATCAGAATGCCCTGAAATTTGGTAGAAAACGTCTAGACATATCGGAGGATCTCTCCACCAAATTTCAGCTCAATCTACATAGGTTTGATAAGTAAATTTTATCTTAGAAATTTCAGCCAGATTGTAGGAAATTTCTAGGTTCATAGTTTCTACTATCATCCTAGTATTCTTTTCCCTCATTAAATCACAATTCCATGGGTTATTTCTTGTGTCTAATTACAGTATATAGATCATAACACATCCATTAATAAAAAACACTTCGATCAGTAACATGCAATTCCAAATTCATGTCTATCTATCCACAATTTCTCTACTGTATTTTAAAGAACACAAGAAATTCGTTCTAACACCCTACAATCATGGCATATTTACAAGTATAACAAAACACATTCACAAGGGCTCAAGGTCAGGTCTTAATACCTTTCTAGAACCTCTACTATGGGGTCTACAATGCTTCTGGTTCCAGCCCGAAAAGGTGCCTTTAGGTGTCCCAAATATAGCTCCTATTCTGGTCTCAAACTGTTTTCGTCGGCACTGTTGTAACAATAAGTCTAACAGTCAACAACAGTGGCTTATAAAACATATTAAACGTTTCAATTCCTGGTTTCTACCACTTGGACACTTGAATACACATGATAAGGAGGTAGGGTGATGGATTTTACCTCAGGGACGAGCCTAGAATGGTCCAAGAGTGAGCTTTCCCAAAGTTGTTCCAACTGTCTCTGTTACACAGCTGTAAAAATGAGTAAGTAACCAACTTCAGTGGTTAGGAAATCATATGTAAAGCTTCATTTCTTGTTTTCTAATAATTGGAGGTTAAAGTACTCATGAAAATGAAGAAAACAAACTATCTCACCTCCAAAACGGACTTGAAACGACCTAGGTTCCGAAGCTCTAAAGGTGGTTCCAACACAAACTTCTGGTTTTCTGGGTTTGAACAGTGTGAACAACACCTTTTCTTGATGATTTTTGCTTCAGACAGCTCCAAGATTGTGCAAACCACTTGTGAAACTTTGTAGATGGTGGTACAAGCTTCAAATCAAGCTATAGTTTGCTGGATTTGGTTGAGAATTGAAGAAGATCCAAGCTAGGGAAGTTGGCTACATAAATCTGGAATTTTTGGACTTTGAGCTCAAAGAAGCCATTTTGTTGCATGGGGGTGCTTGCTTGGCAAAGATGAGGGTGATATGTGGCTATCTAGGTGGCACTCAACCTCACATGCTGGATGCCTAGTTGGCAGCATTCATTGGCCACAATGGAGGCTATGAATTGATGACCAAAACCATGGATTTAAATCATGAACTCTCATGGTTTTATACTGGAAATCTGTTGGAAAATCATAAAAAATTCATTGAAATTCGCCTAAAATCCGAATAATCTCGCACAAAAGACAAAACAAACGCAAAGGGACAAAAGAAGAGGGCCTGGACCACTCCATGAGTGTGGGTCGGCTAGGGCATGGGCCGGCCCATGCTGGGGCCTTAAGGGCGCGTGGGCCAACGGCCCGCGCGCATGGGTCGGGCCCCAAGCCCGACTGAGGTTCGGCTAGCACGGGTCGTTCGGCCCATGCGCCGGGTCCAGTTATTTTTTTTTAATTTTTTTCCTTATTTCTTTATATACATACATATACCTATATATATATTTTATACCAAAATTTCACATTTTTTTTCTAAAATTATAAAAATCATAAATCCTTTTAAAATACTTCATTTATGAATCATTTATTATCCAAAATACCCCATTATACCTCATTTTATCATTTATTCAATTATTTTATCCAAAAACTGAATACTTTTCCAAAAAACATATTTTATCATTCTAAAAATTCAATAATTCTTCCAAAAATTCATAAATCAATCATAAAGGTTATTTTCCTCAAGAAAACACATTTTCCTAATATTTTCATGTGTTTTCTCCTTAAAATTGTATTTTCTCATATTATTTTTATTTTTTTTAATAATTAATCCAAAATTGGAAAAAATTGGGAAAAATTCTGTATTTTCTCATTAAAATTTCAGAAAATACATAGAATACATATATGTCGGATCCGTCAATCCGATGTCAAAAACATGGGTCGTCACACTACAAGGAGGTATAAACCTCAAACCTTAAGCCTCTGCACTCATAGTTTTATATGCATGCAAAGATGCCTAGTTACATGTAAAAATTTGGTATTTAGAAAATTTTTAGAATTGCAGATATGTGCTAAGTGTTGCAGGGCTATTTGAGAGTGATCATTGCCATGTTTGCTTACTGTTTTGGGATGAGAATTGAATTGTTAATGTTCTGAGATCTAAGCCTTACAAAACATGTAAGAGAGGGCCTGAAATCAATAGGGTAATAGGGATAACTAGACACCTAAAAATAATTGAAAAACTTGAATATTGAAAAATCTGTTACATAACAAAGAATGTAGTAGGCCAATTGACTGACCAAAAATGGGTAATTTGAGCTGAAATTTGTGGAGTGGTCACTAGATATGTCAGAAACATGTGTACTAAATTTGGTCCCAATTTGAGTTGGGTAAGGGGGTCAACGGATGTACAAAGTGACTACCTGTCACATAAGAAATGAGAATTTACAGTCCTTGTTATTACATTTAAAAAACCTAGCAAATGATGTCCAAAAATCAAAACCTAAAATTCTGATGAATGTTTAGGAGGTGTAGATGAAATTTGCAAACTTTTGTGCAAATTTGACGCATGGATTGATCGCAAAAAAATTGACAAATTTGCTGCATAGAGAAAGCAAAAAGCTTGAATTTGGCTAAATATTGGAATTTGGAGATTTTGGCCTAATTGGCCCAATTTTGGCCTAATTAGCCTAATTTTGACCTAATTTGGCCCAATTTGATTCAAATTGACCAAGGTTACCAAAATTGATTATGTTGACCAATTTTGACTAAGTTTGACTAGTTGGCAAGGTTTGACCGATTGACCGAATCGAATTTGGATCTAAGGACAGTAAAACAAGAGATTAAGCTATATTCTAAAGAAAAGTGAAATTAAGTTTAAACAATGCAGATTCGAGTGTACACTGCAGGACTGGGTTGAGTATCAACGGGATATTGGTGCGTGGGACCCAAGGTGAGTAGTTAGATTCAGGCGTTTACTTTAACTTGCATTCCTTGCATAAAACATGAGTGAAAATGACATGGTTTAAATTTCATGTGATTAAGATACATCAGATTTATTTTGAATATGTACATGTAAACGGGTAATGAGACCATAGGCTTGAGGACTAAGGCGGGGTCACGGTACACTATGTGATTGAGATTAGACTCAAGGTCCGAACGCGAGGTTAGGGCATATGCTCAATGTGCTTAACTTTCGACCCGCTTGAGTGATGACACTGTAACAACCCGGGCCCACTACGTATCGATATTGTCCCCACCTTAGCCACCATTAATTGGGTGTTGGGTTTTGTTATCGGCAAGACTTGAACCTGGGTCTCCCAAAAGCACTCGACACTAGGAAGGCTTGCAATTGCTCATTTAGCCCAGACATCTCTCTAGTGTTGGACCGATATGGGATATTACAATCCACCCCCCTTGGAGCAATCTTATCCTCAGAACTCATACCGTCGTTATATCTAGAGCGGCTTTGATACCATTTGTAACAACCCGGGCCCACTACGTACTGATATTGTCCCCACCTTAGCCACCACTGACTAGGTGTAGGGTTTTGTTATTGGCAAGACTCGAACCTGAGTCTCCCAAAAGCATTCGACACTAGTAAGGCTTGCAATTGCTCATTTAGCCAAGACATCTCTCTAGTGTCGGACCGATGTGAGATATTACAGACACTTGAGGACCGGGCGCAAGGTTAAGGTATTCGAGGAGTACGCCTAGCTTACGACCCGCTTGGGTCACTTGACTTATGATCTGCTTCAGCAATGACCATAGGGTTGGGTTTGTTGACTTGTGACCTTAGCCTAGATACAATTTTAACTAGCATGTATTTGAAATGTTCTTCTATAACTGTTGTACCATTTATAACTGCTTTTATACTGTGCCATGCATTCGAGCACTACATCATTTTACTGTTCATACATACCTGCACTGTTTTGGGATGTTGGTTATGGGTAACATGTTGGTCTTACTACTCACTAAGCCACATTGATTTTTAGGCTTGCTACTCTACTAACATTTCAGGTTCTTCAGTAGTTGACAGAGGGAAAGACGTGGTGATTGCCTAGCGTTCTGATGACTCCCTTTTCCTTTTTTGGCCTTTTGTTGAGGTTGGTCACTTTTGTGTATGTATATATGGTCCACTATGTATTTTTGAACAAGACAAAATGTAATACGATGATTACTCTTTGTAATGTTTGCTTACTTTGCACTTGAATCTTTAAATTATTCTGATATCACTCATTGTTGAAATTGGAGAGGCTTAACAATAGTTGGGTGAACTTGACATGGTGAATGAGTTCGTCGGGCCATTGTGTCAGTCGGGCCGCCTTTTAGCTTAGGGAAGGGGTCTCGACATGATTCATTCATGGGATCCAAAAAAGAAAACAAATAAAAGAAGATCAATTCATTTGTATGACTCTCATCTCCTTAGATTGTGTGTATATATATATATATATATATATATATACTAGAAAATGGTTATGTGTATGGCATGCATACTGTAAAACATTTCTTTCTTGTAAATAATAAAAGTAAATTATGGTTTCATATATAAGAAATAGATGAGATCATGTAATGTCTATGATAAAGTAGATAGAAAATTTGAATTTCTATCTCTAAATCTTGAGGTTTCTAATCATATATTTAAAGACTGTGGTAACTCATAAAATAGGTGTAATTTTTTTTAATTATTGTTGTTGTGTGTAGCAAAAGTTAAATACAAATTAAATGTACGAATTCAAATGAATACAAAAAATTGTTAATCAAACAACCCTAATTATATATTTTTTTAATGTTTCTACAATCTTTATAATCTTTTAGTGAGTAAGTATTATATAGTTTAAGGTATAACAAAAGTGTTTGACCATTTGTGTTAAAGAATATATATGATTATAACAGATAGATAAGAAAAAACTATAAAAAGAGTAAGTAGTCCCAAATCAAAGTTCTCATAGACAAATATAAATATCTAATCACTCACACTTACAAAATATCAAGGTTTAGCACGAGCAAATTACCAAGTTACGTTGTACCACATATCAAAATGCTCTTAATGGATATGAACCACAAACTCACATTTATATATATATAATTGCTCGTTAGGCATAACCAAGTGTTATGCCTAATGAGCAATTGGAATTAAAAGAGCAAAACACCCTTCTTGACGAATAGCTAGCAAACACACCAAAAAAAAAAAAAAAAAAAAAAAACATAGCAACTTAGGTTTCTTTGTTAGCATTCTTCAAAAGGAACCCAACCAACACGTGAGACCACAAGAAGAAAAGTTGAAACAAAACAAGAAGAGACCGCTTGACTCAAAGATTATTATTAATGAAAATAATATGAACAAGTGTCAATTCTTTCTAGATTTAGTTTGATTGTTAGGATTTGGCATATATAAAAGGTTCTAGTTTCGATTAATGAAGGATACGAGGATTGTTACAGCCTATCCTCCTCTCGTCTCAAGGAGCCAATTCTCTGCTCTAATGAAAAATTTTCATAGGCATAACTAATTTATTATCAACTGATGCTTTAATGACTCTTAATCCATGCATCCTAGCCTCGCAATCCCAACCCAATACCTAATTCGAATCTTAATCCAAACCCTAATCGAGCCATGTAAGAAACCTGATCCCAACTTGCAAAAAGTTTGTGATTAGGGATTCAAAACTTGACAACCTTCCTGCAAACCTTACTAAACTAGAGGCCATATCCCTCTTCCACCATTCACCATCCCTTTATCACCCTTCCACCTCTTTATGACAAACCTCTCAACAACAAACCCATCCTCCACTATCATAACACCCTCCCACATTGTTATCATCCGATCATCATTTTACCCCCAACTCATCCTATTCCCAACCCACACAACCTTTTCCTTCAAACCAATAAAACTCCATTTGACCCCTTTCAATGAATCTAATCCACTTGATTGGTTATTGTAGCAACAGAACAACATATCTCTGTCTATTGGATTACCTATGAACAACGACCTTTGTACAAGGAGTTACACTTAGTTGGTTTTAGTGAATGTATAACAACCAACAACTGACTCTGTGGGATGCTTTCTCCAAGCTCTTAGAGCTCAATCTTGAACTTTCAACCTAAGACAACCATGCTATTGCACTATTCAACTAGTGTCAAATGAGTTATGTCACTGAATATCACTTTACGCTTGAAGAATTATATGATCGAATGACTAGCTTACCCGTAAATTTATTCTTGCCTATGATATTTATTGGCTTAAATATGAGATTCAACAAGAAATGGTTCTTATTCACCCTCAATCCTAGTTCAAGGTTGTGGCCCTTGCAAATTATTAAAATCAAAGCTGATTAATCCTTTACAATACTAGAGCTCCCTCATTCATGAACATCACAAGTACTGCCCCCAACAACAATTTCAACACTATTACTACCTACCTCAAACCCGTCCTTATAAATTCGTCATCTCTCTCCAATAGAAATGCAATATAGACAATTTAAGGGTCTTTATTTTAATTGAAATGGTTGCTTTCAACTGAGCCACAAATATAAGCCCAGCTAATTTTTGCTCCTTCTGTCAAATGAACTTGATATTGCTCAACCACCGCTATACTACCTCTTGATCCAACCGAGCCACTTGACCTTTCTGTCCCCCACCCTATGACCTTCCCTACCCTCATTCACCCACCCATTGCTACAAACTGGTACTATTTATATTCTTGGCAATCCTTGATGGTTCCATATCCCCTTGCACCTTTCACCTACAAAGATCCATTCATGACAATCTTGTTTATAATGTTCTTGACTCTAAAATTTCTCATAATATCGTACAACCCAATTATGTGCTCATTTCCTAAAACTCTCCTTCCTAGCTCTTCCGAATTTTCAATTATGGTTAGAACTGATGATTCAATCCTTTATTCTAAAATTTTCAAAGACATTAAATTTCATGTTCAGTCCAACACTTTCTCTATTGATTGCTATGTGCTTCCCATTCAAAGAGCAAATTTAGTCCTAGGGATTGACTGGCTACAAAGCTTAGGTCATTTCTTTTTAGACTATTACGTCCTATATATAAACTTTTAACATCATGCTCTTTAATCAAACTATTAGGTGACCATTCTCTACCACAACCCTTCACTTTTTCACATGTGGAAAGACTCGTCCACACTAACTTTATAGCTTCATTCCATTACTTCACTATTCTTCCTTTTATTCTGTTTAAAAATATAATATTTTAAAAGACAGTAATTATTATTTTAGAATATGACCATTATTTTTCGTTACCTTTGACTAACTAATTACTAGGTATTATTCATATTTATTTTACTAAACGTTATACTCATTATTATTATTTATTTTAATCATTATTATTATTTAATTATTATTATTGTTTATTAATAACAATTATCATTACACAATTTATTACTAGCTGGTGGAGCTCATAATTCATGACTAGTATGAATAGTAGCCTAGTTTACTTGTTCAACAACACCAAAAAAATATCAGATCTCCTAACATTGAAACAATCTCTATGCTAAGTTAAATTAACTTTTCTCTGCTACTCCTGTTGCTTGATTTTATTAGAAGGATTTGTTGAATCTTGGGGGATACACCTATTTTCTTTATTATTTTTGCTAGTGCAGGTGAATTATCCTTAAAGGACGGTGCCTAGCACACCTCAAGCTTTGATGATTTATATCTTGTTCGAAGTTTGTTCATCAATACTCTCCAACAATCTTAAGGATAATTCAAGTCTTCGAATAAGTTCATGTTATCAATATTGTTGTTTTCACTAAACGTAGATCCATGGTTTCAAATCTTTTGCTGCTACCTATTACATCATACTCTGAGTTATTTTCAGACATTTCAAAAGTAGAGGTAATATAAAATATTTAGAAGTGTGGGGGGTAAATGTTATCCAAAATTGAGGTAAGACACTATATACCTTCTAATTTTTTTTCAAAGTTAAGATTGATTTTTTTTTGGGGGGAAGATTTTGATTCATATTTCTTGTGGTTAATTATTGTTCGTTGGACAATATTTTAATACTTCCAATAATTTGCACTATTTTATGAACATTTTTTTTTATTAAACACAACCATCATGTCTAACAGAAAAAAAGAAAGTTGTACATATTATTGATGAGGATCCTAAAGATCGTTACCCTATTTTTATTTCGATCAATATTTTTTTAATGTAACCAATAGAATAAAAAAATATAATAAATCAGAGGTTGGTTTGGAGTAGTTCAGTAGCATTAATGCCACTCTTCTTTCAATTTTTTTTCATGTGCTCTCCTTTTCTTTTATGTTTTTTTATCTGCTTTTCAATCTTAAAAATAGATTTTGATTTTTGGGTAATAAGCTTTTGTTTTGCTTCTAATGTTTTTAATTTATTGATTCAATTTATGAATTTTGGTCGTAAAACTTATATGCTCACTTAGTTACTGCTATTCAAAATTGATGTAGTGAGGGGATAGTTTTGTTCTTATTCTTTTTTTTTTCTACTTTTAGTACTATTTTTGTCGATACATGGTGATTGGTTAGTATTTATTAAGAATTCATTTTAACTTGATTGTTTATTATAATCAAGTTTGTTCAAAATTATTTTATTTTTTAAAAAAGGAGAGGGTAAGTTTGTGACATTTGCAACCACAAAGATTGAAAAGGTAATCTCTCTATCATTTGTATCATCAAAATACATTATGATTTCTTCTTCAAATCGTATTTTTGTTTTGACTATTATTTCTAAAATTATCTACTTATGAGTTCAGTGTCATTTTTTTGACATAGATTAAATTGGACTAGTTGGTTTATTATTTGCTATAGTGTTATGAAAAACTAATAATATTTTTATTAAAAAAATATTATATTTTAAGAGAATAATAATTGAATGAATCCCACTTCTTAGAAGTTATTATAGTGTTATGAAAAACTAATAATATTTTTTATTAAAAATATTATATTTTAAGAGAATGATAATTGAATGAATTCCACTTCTTAGAAGTTATTGTAATGATTGTTAGCAATGGTGGAATCACAGTGTTGCTTATTATTTTTTTAAAATAAATTGCAGCAATTTAGTTTGATTTCTAATAGTAGATGAATATATATATATATATATATATATATATATAGGAAATTTGTGCCAAGTAGAAAAAAACTGATTATTTTTAGACATTTGCACCCATTGCTATATATATATTTACTTGAGTTTTAATTGTTTTAACTTCAATATATAATTTTCTTTTAGTACTAGTTTTATACTAGTGTTGTGTAATTAATTTTCTTTTTAGCTTCTAATTTTGATATGACTAATATGAGTGAACCTAGTTTATTTTTGGTGTTAAATCATAAGAAAAAAAATGATTATATAATACTATCTGAAGAATATGTTGAGATATGTCTTAAAAATTTTGGATATTATGAAATTCAAATAGTGAAAGTAAATTGAGACAAAATAAAATTTGGATATTCATATCTATTAGTGAAAATATTAATTTTCGATATTCTTTTTTCTTATGATATTAATATTCTATTGGAGAAAAATAAATGTGATCTTGTTGCTCAATCTGAATTGTATAGATTATAAGAAGTCTAATAGATTTGATGACTTTTTCACGAGTAGATTGAGTAGAAAGACACGATCATAATAATGAACATGAGATTGATACAATAAACTAATGAGATATTGAGAGGTACCATTAATTATGGTATTCAATATAGTGGATTTTCTACTGTATTAGAAAGATATAGTGATGTTAATTGGGTTCTAGATTCATATGAGATAAATCCAATAGTGGCGATGTGTTTCCTCTTGGTGACGATGTGGTTTTTTAGAAATCAATTAAATAATCTATTGTCGTTAAATCCACCATAGAATCAGAATTCATTGCTTTGAAATTGGCTTATAATGATGTGACGACCCATGATTTGATACACAAAAATTATCGAGTCCGATACATATATTTTTTTTAAATTTTTAATGAAAATACATGAATTTTCTCTAATTTTAAATTATTTAATGAAGAAAATTAGAATAATTGAAAAAAAAATACAATTTTGAAAGAAAAATACATGAAATTATAAGAAAATATAATTCTTGGAGAAATATGATTTTTTGGAATGATTATGAAATTTTTAGAGTAATTAATGAAATTTTTGAGAGAAAAATATAATTTTAGGTGGATTATTTAATTTTAGAAAAAATAATTGTGTAAATGATGAGAATAATGTATAATTGGAGATTTTGGAAGAAATTTAAGTGAAAATGAATCAATGATTTTAGAAAAAAAAATCAAGTACATATACATATGTGTATATATATATATACTAAAGAGATGGAATAAAGAAAACAAAAAGAAAAAAATAAAATTCGACCGCACAGGCTGAAAATCAAACCGCACGGGCTTCCAGCCCATGTGGATTCGGGTCGAGCCAAATGGCCCAGGCGCTTAGCGCCCAGGCTTGGCGCGTGGGCTGACCTGATTGGCTGGCCGACCAAACACCTGCCCAAACCCACTTTCTTCCTTCGTTTTGATAAAATTTTGAGCGCTTTTTCTATTTTTCTTCATTTTTTTAGCAATTTTCAAGCGAGAAAACTAGCAAACACTTAGTTTTGAATCCTAGGTTTCATCCATCTAATCCACCTCTTAAGCAGACCAATACAAAGTACCAACTAATCACCTTGCATGGAAACACAGTGGCCACGTGGATTGCCATGTGGCACTCTTATTTGGCATGCAAACCACCCCAACATGCACCAAAAAAACCCCATTTGATTTGAAATTTCAGATTTTTAGCTTTTGCAACCCCCTTTGAAGAGCTCATATCTCCTTCATTCCTCATCCGATTTTCCTGAAATTTAGCTCGTTTTGAAGCTCTTACAACCCTCTCAAAGAATCCCCAAGCTCTTGGTCAAGACGCACAACCACCAGAGAGGAAAAGGAGCACAAATCGGTGTTGATCGTCAAGGTTGTAGTAGAAATCTCATTTCCAGTTCTTGTAACCCCTCTTCCACCATCCATATTTCTCTCATTTGATATCCATTTTGAGTGATCTAGGGCTCTTTGGAAAACCCTTGCCACCCTCTACAAAATTTCATTAGCAGTTGGTCGAATCCCAGAACCGCTTGAAGCTGAAATGACCAAGAACAGTGCTGCTCAACACTGTTGGGGACCCAGAAAAATAGAGAAACTTGAATCGATCCAATCTTTGGAGTGCTGATTCTTAGGATGTTAAGGGTTCGTTCTTGAGGTAAAACCACTCCTTTTCTTCCCTATTATGTGTATTTCAATCTTCAAGTGATAGAAATTAGAATTTGAGATCCTAACCACATTTTTTAAGGTGATGAAGTTGACTGTTTGATTAACTGTTTCAACAGTTTTGACAAAAACTTGACTTTGGGACCAAATTGGAGTCAGTGTTTGCAGTATCTAGAGTTATCCATTTGGACTAAGATTTGAGGCGTTTTGAACCTCACACTTAGCACTACGAAAAGGTATAAATCTTGAATCATAAGCCTCTGTAGTTTGGATTTTCTATGCTTGCAAATATGTCCTGTTAGTTAGATGTTCTGGAACTTAGAAAATTTTTAGAGGATCCTTATTCATGCAGAAAATTTTTAGAGGATCCGTATTCATGCTATGTTTTGGAGATGTATTTGAGAGTGTTTGTGATTATAATTGCTTGCTGTTTTGGATAGAAATGAATTAATCAAAGTTCTAGAATTTAAACCCTTACAAAAATAGTAAGAAACAGTCCCAGATTGATGTTAGAATAACAGTAGATAAGCACTTGAAAACCATAGGAAATCTAAGCCATTTGAACAATCTGTTGCATGACAGAAAAGTAGAAGACTAGTTGACTAACCAAATGTAGGTATTTTGAGCTGAAATTTGGTGGAGAGGTCACTGAACATGTCAATGATATGTGTATCAAATTCCAAGCCATTCCAGATTTGGAAAGTAGGTCAACTAATTCATTAAATAACTACCTGTCATAGGGAATACGAGATTTCATTGTCCCTTTTAATGCACTTAGAAACCTTAGAAAATGGTGTCCAAAAATCAGAAATTAAAATTATGTTGAAGGTTTAAGCAGGGAAGATGAAATTTGGAAAGTTTCACACAAATTTGACTTACCAATTAGTCACAAAAATTCGACAAATTTGAGGATTTTGACCGAAATGACCTAATTTTGACCCAAATTGACCTAATTTCACCCAATTGGACCCAAATTGACCAAAGGTGACTAAGTTTGACTATGTTTGACTAGTTGACCGAGTTTGATCAGGTTTGACTGAATTTGATCAAAACGACTTGGGTCGATCGAGACCAGTTAGAGATAGTGAAATTAGAGATTAAGCCATAATATAGAAAGAACTGAGATTGAGTTTAATTAATGCAGATCTGAGTGAGCATTGCGAAACTCGGCCGAGTTGGATGTGACATCAGTGTGCGGGACCCGGTGAGTAGTTCGATTCAAGTGTTTTCTATGACTTGTGTTCCTTGCATGAAACTTGTGTGAGATGACATGGTTTAAATGGTTTCATGAGATTGAGATATTTAAATGAATTTTGAAAAGTGTAGATGTACATGATAGGCTTGAGGCCCGAGCATCAGGGTCAGGGTACACGATATAATTGGGATTAGACTTGAGGCCTGAGCGTCGGGGTTAAGGCATATGATCAATGCGCCTAGCCTTAGAATCCGTTCGAGTCACAACACTTAAGGGCTGAGCATCGAGGTTAGGGTATTCGATGGGTACGCCTAGCTCACGACCTGCTTGAGTGGCCAGTATGCCTAACTCAGGACTAGCTCGAGCGATGACCATAGGTTGGGTTTGCTGATTTGACCCTAGCCTGGATACAGTTTTTAACTAGCATGGATTTGAGATGTTTCCTGAAATTGTTGCATTTTTTTTAACTGCTTTTATACTATGCCATGCATTCAAATGTTATATCATTTTTGTTGCTCATGCATATATGCACTATTTTGGAATGTTAGTTATAGTTGACATACTGATCTTACTACTCATTGAGTCACGTTTATTTAGGCTCACTACTCGATTAATATTTCAGGTTCTTCAGTGGCTGATAAAGGGAAGGGCGTGGTGATCGCCTAGCTCGCTGACGCTTTTTGTTCTTTTTTAGGTCTTTTGATTTAGAGGTTGGTCATCCCTTGTGTATGTATCAACTATGTATTTTGGACAAGACAGACTTGTAATATGATGTTTACTCTTCGAATGTTGTTTAATTTTGCCCTGAGCCTTTGAATTATTCTAATATCGTTTGTTGTATGAGATTGGAAAAGGGCTTAAAAGTGGTTGGACGAACTTGACATGGTGAGTGAGTTCATTGGGCCACTATGCCTGTCGGGCTGCCCTTTGGCCTAGGGAAGGGGTCCCGACAAGTCTTGGTATTCGATCTTAGGTTCGAAAGAATAAAAAAACTCTAATAAATAAAGAACCTAGGTGATATCAGAATGATAGCGAAAGTAAAGGAATCATCAAACAAAGAAGAGAAACTTTCAAGTATAAAACATATCTTGAATGGAGTTAACCATACTACTAAACTTTTAGAGTCTGATCTGTATTGAATGCTTGAATAACCAATTGTAACACCCCAACCCCCGTATCATTAAGCATTGGATGCATCCACCATCTTTCTTAACAGTGGACTAAACCAAACGGCGGGCCGGGCCGGTGTTACATTACAAGCGACGCACACTTGACTTTCTATTTCAGTCATTTCATGCCTTAATCGTATTTAACCGTACATAG
>JAJIYU010004747.1:0-23683 GCA_030144865.1 Tinospora cordifolia
TCTCTCTCTCTCTCTCTCTCTCTCTCTCTCTCTAGGTTTCCCACTCTCCCTCCAGTTTGTATATTTTCTTTCGGTTATTTATGTGCCATAATCCAACCAGCTCAAATACAATACGTTGACTTGAAAAGAAAGCTGAAATGCCAGATTTAAAAGTAGCAGAAAAATAGCAAAGAAAAACCTTCATTTCTGAATTTCCAGTGAGCTCTGCTAGTAAATCAAATGGCCATCAAGATATAAGAGAAGCGTTTTTGCCACTTACATCAATTTATGGGAGCCTCAAGTCCTAAAATTAGGTAGGATTGAACCAAGGCCCCATTGCTCCATTTATGTGACCATTGCTGTGGGATCCAACGCCATTTGGAATGATTGAAGGGGGTAAACCAATGGCTACGGAAGGTGAAGTGGGATACAACCCATGGGAATGTGGGCTCACAAGTGGGCTGCCGCTGCTACTTCCTTTCCGCTGTTGGAGTGCATGGATCTGCCTGAGACCTTCCTCGTGTATACGTGAAAGGGTTTCAAGCTCCTTCATTGAAAGTGCTTCCAAGCCCGCACCATACAGAGGAGCATGGCGTGACATTTCTTCTTGAAGTGATGCCTCAAGAGTGTGGATATATTGCTGCAGAAAATTGTGAAGAAACATTAGCTCAGGAAGTGCAGCATCATGAGAATCTTTCTTTTCAAAGGAAACAAGAATAATTTTACTAAAGAACAAGCTCTAAATAAGTAAGCAATTAACAAAGGTGAAAGAGAGTAGCCAATACATGAACGTGCTGTAGTTCACTGCTATTAGCCAAATCCCTCAAACAAATAATTATCCCAACTCAACAATCAGCTGAAAACCGAAAAACATTTTGCTAGTCTATAAGAAAGACATTTTAATGGAAAAAAGCAAGAGGGGGTAAAGGGTGCTAAGAGCCAATCATATCTTTTCTTTTTATTAATTGTTTAGTCTACGTAACAAAACTATATATTATGTAAGAATTAGTGATTATTTTCTAGTCCACTCTACACCACCTCGCTTAAGTAGGCCAAATTAGCTAGGCATCAAATGAGGCCCTGTTAACATTGAACAATTTTACAGAAAGTGACAAACTATTATATTCCTGGATAAGGTCAAAGGATAGAGGCATAATAAATCAACGTAACTGAAAATGTGTGATAAAACCATAATCAATCCACAATGAAGATGTGTAGCGTTGGTTTTGTTGTGTGTGTGCATTAGTTCCTACAAAATAAAATCAAGAAATATCCACAATTTAGAATTTCAAACATGTTTTCCATTGCAAATACTAACCTAAGTCAATTGGCACCTAAGAGGGTCATTCACCACCCTTCATAACTACATTTTCCACTAAAAGCCAAGTACTTCTTATTTACTCTTGTACTATCAATTTCGGCTATAGTTGTCACTTGCAATATCAACATGGTTGCATTTAATTCTTTCTTCCTTACAAACAACTGAATATCAGCTCATATGAGCAAATAAGGAGAATTTCTCAAAAATTTATGGAATCTAAAATGTGTTAGAAAAAATACACATAATAAATCAATCAAAGGACGTCTCAATGCAATAGTTGAGGTTGCTCAATTGTAAGCCAAAGATAATAGTTTGAAAATGGAAACAACCAGTCTAATATGGAGAGGTAAGGTTGTTACAATGTCCCTTCTCCAAACCCAAGAGGTGAAATTCAGGCCGTAAGTACACCTTACTTCAAATAAAAAACCATTACATAGGCGATATATAATAACTATAACACTAACCAAAACAACAGCAATGGATGTTACTACAATAGACCTTTGTTCCTTCAATGAAATATAAGCACAATTTGTGAATATTTTGAAAACCGTATAGCATAGATTGAGATATAATAATAACCAAAACAACAGCAAATGATGTTACCACAATAGTCCTTCATTCCTTCAATAAAATATAAGCACTATTTCTGTATATTTTAAAAACCAAATGGCAAAGATTGAGCAATTCTTTACATGCAATCAATAGAATGCAAGGCACCATACACTTTCTCAGCTATCATTTCCTAAGAAAAGATCAGGATTTGAATTCTAAAGCATCCAATGAAGATTCATTGCATAAGGATAATGAGCGTAGGAATGTTCGATGATCACCTTTCTAGTTTAACGTTAAGTTTTAACCCTTTTTATTAATCATTTTACTTAGTTGATCAGTTCCCACACCTCAACACAAACCGGCTAAACTAATTCAAAGACTCATTCATATGGCATGAACCCATAGACATAAATAAATTATCCAAAGAGATTAAGCTTAATCTATGCTTTCGATTTTTGAATTCTAAGTTTGTTTTTGGCTCATGATCTAAATATTGGAAAACAATCAGGAAAATATAAATACATTTAAGTGACATTTTATCAATTTTTGAGTACATGTTTTCAGAGTATAATCTCGAAAAACTGTTTGTAGGTTCCACTAACCAAAAACCTTATCTGCACCGTCTCTGAATTTTCAGATTTCGGATACAGAAGCTATATCCAAATCACAAATCAAATGCAGCCCAAGTTTCCAGGCAAGTTCTTCAAAATATAGAACAGCCTCGTAACTTAACAATAAGTTTCCTATCATGCTAAAATTTACTTCAATACAAACTTAATCCTAAACTATGTCATGTCCATCATGTACGCTAATACCACAGTAATTCATCAGCTTCAAGCACAAGCTATAATATTGAGCTACAGGGTTGACTCTAGAATTAAGCGTCAAAGATAGCAAAATTAAATAAACACAAAAAATATGACAAACACAGAAATTCCTTATTTAAGGCACTGAGTAGTAGAACCTGGCACGCTTGCAGTTTCGCTTCCATCCCATCAATATAGGCTTCACATCGAGCAACCTGTTCTTCTTTTTCCCTCTTTTCTCCTTCAGTTTGTCCAACTGTTTGCGTCAACCGGCGAACTTCATCCTCTAGTGATTGCCGGACTTCTTCTCGAGTCATAGTCTCCGTGGCATAGCGTTTTAACTCTTCGTCAAATCTTTTTCGTGCAGCTTCCGCACTCTTCAGCCTCTCAGCAAGAGCATTTTTCTCCTTCACCACTCTCTGCATTATGCCACCATTAATTTCAATCAGTGATCAGAGATGTTATGCTGTCAGGGGAATGCTGTTGGCCCCTTAAGCAAATGACCAATCAATTTTATGTATGCACAACCTAATGTATGTATGTGTGTGTGTGTGTATAACATACATATAGGCTATGGTGTCAAGGTGATGCTATTGGCCCCTTAAGCAAATAAACAATCAATTTGATGCATGCAAAACCTATTTGTATGTGTGTGTGTATAACTTACATTTTAAATTCTTCAGTTTAATTTCCACAATATTACAATCCCTCACATCAACAAAGAATAAAGAACAAAAAAATAATTAAAATTAAAAATAATATATTGCCATACAGTAAACATATGGCCAACAAGTAGAAACCATGTTTAGTGCACTGCTTGTTTTCTGAAGTGAAAACAAATTATGTTTAAGATAGGACAAAAATACTTGTAGCAACAAGAGGAAAGCAAACAGAAAAATTGAAATTAGAAAACAAAAGAGAGAGAGAGAGAGAGAGAGAGACTTATGTCAATACTAAGATATACAATGACATTTAGTCATTTACACATCGACAATATGAAAGAAAGAATGAATAAACTGAAGGAGAACTGAAATAAAAATAGAAAATGAAACATCTTAAGGTAGATAGTTATGAAAAATTAAGTTCAAGCAATTCAATGCTTAAGGAACATAATTACACCAGCATTATAACTGTGAAAAAGAAAGAAGTAAACATAGATTTCCACCAATTTGCTCTTCCTATAAATTATCCCTTTCCAGCAAATTTCAACCACCCTAACTTGCACAGAGTAACTAATGTAAAAGAGTGTTCTTCCAAGCATCAGCACCTAAAATCAATATAATTTCCGCACCAACACCAAGAAGCTTTTTTTTTTTTTTCAAAGAATGAATATGTGCATAAATTATAGAAGTATGAAAAAATTGTACAAGAAGCAATCACAAAACAAATCCCAAGGAAGACTCAAAAAGGCATAGCTCCATGTAAAAAATCTATACAAGTTTTGGTAGCCCATCTGATAACATCTATCCCTTGCACAATTTTGCAAGAGAAGAAAAATGGATCTATCCCATACCTCCCAAAGTTGAGCATCCTTCTTCTGTCTTCCACATATCAGAGTTCCCTTCCACATAGGTTTTTAAACAAAATGCGGATAGGCTCTAGTATGATGTCTAGTATTAAAATAGAAAAAGGGAGGGGAAGGTGGAAAGAAGCTATCTTTCTTTTTTTCGTATCAAATTAAAATTTTTAGAATAACTGAATCGCTCCTTTTCGTTCTCTGTTTCTTTTCCTTTATTTTGGCCAAACAGCTGTTAGTAAGAAATTCCCCTAGGCTATATTTTTTCGAATTCCAAAGAAAGTTTCTTAAAGAGTAAATCAGTAGCCATACAATTAGTTGCAAATCATAATTAAAATATCAGTCAAGCAAAGATGATCGTCCCTAAGTTTTGCAAAACAAGCCTGAAAATTACCAGATAAACCAGAATGGCAGAATTGGATCTAAACTACAGGATTCAGTCATAACATACCATATAATAAGAAAATGCCGAAATTGGTTGCATTAAAACAACTCAACAAAATCAATTCAACCAGCTCCAATCAGCTTGTGATCGCTAAAGAAATGGCAGGAAACAGTACGTTTGAGGCCATAATACACACTTAATTTGCTCCACTAACATTAAAGGAAGATTATGGAACCCAAACTACAAAGAAACATAAATCAGCTGATACATTGAGCACAACCACCAATTCAGCACATAAATTTTAAAAATGGGCAAATCAAATAAGTTGGAAGCATTTAGTTGGGGTAATTGAAGCCTTACTTATGGTAAGAGGTGTAATCAGTTTTTTTTAAAATGGGATTTCATGAAGGTAAAAGTGTCACGAAGGAATATATTTCCAGTCCCTGGAAGAGCATTAAACAAAAGAATTTTTATAATCAACAAAGACAACATATATACCTTCAATTCATCACGCTTCCTGGACTTCAACTGTGAAAGTTGTGTCTCTGCATCATGCAGCCGATCCTGCAGAACTTTTTTCTCAGCAGAAAGCTTTGTAACTTCATCATCTCGTTCTGAACGAAGCCATTCAAGTTGACTCTCAACTTCTTGCATCTGTTCAGAAAGGTCCTTCTTTTCCCGAGAAAACCGATCCATTTCAGCCTTCATCTCAGACTGCCATTTTATGGAAGGTGTCAGCTACATTAATCTCCTTGAAAATGAGCAAAAGATGAGCGCATTTTAGTAGCTGATTCATAAGTTTGGGTAAGAGATCCAATACCTTAAGCCTACTTGTAGTTGCCTCAGAATCAGCCAACCGCTGTAACAAGATATCCTTTTCTCTTACCATGTTGCTAATTTCGGCTTGTCTTTCTTCACGGATACGGATATTCTCATCCTCACTAGCACATAACTGATGCCAAAGAGCAGCACGATCAACATTGGCAAGTTCAGCAACTTCCCTCATCATACTTACAACTGGTCTAGCAATCCCTTCTACCTCACAAACTAAGTATACCAAGATATCCAAGTCAATATCTACTCCACGGCAATTGTCTGCAGTACTGGTGGCCCGGTCAACAAGTACTTTCAATATCCTACACCGACAAGTATCATCGGCATAAATTCTAAACAGTAATGCATATAGCACCCTAACAAATCCTTGCACTTGGGGGTTTCTTGAGAGGGCCAGTGTATCTGCAAGATGAAGAACAGGAGTAAAATCATCTTCTTCAACTGCTAACACCTCATTAGTTTTTCCCTCGGTGATTATGTCTTTATGCTGAGAATTTTCAGCAACTGATCTACAACAATTACTCAATCTTTGGGCATGGCGTCTCTCCAAGACAACAGCTACAGATTGATCCAAAATGACACCTTGAGCAACCGCTCTCTCAAAAGCCTGGGAAGCTTCAACAGCAAGGAAAGGAATGGATAACATCTCTATGAGGATATAAATATCAGAAAAATGTGGACCTGCTTGCAGGACTTGCTCCTCTACCACATGCAACTTTTCAGAAGTAACGTCATCAACATCGTACAATGCCCCACATGATGCTGGTAAGTTACCACCAACTTCGCAATCTGAATCTATATCTCTTAGGAGAGCTTCAGCAACATCTGCCCATGTTTTCACAGTTTTGCTAAGAACATCCAGTACAAAAGCTGACACCTCCGAACCCAAACTTTTAAGTCTTACACGGACAGCTCGTACCTATAATAGAAGAACAAATGAAAATATAAGCACCACAAATAATAAACACTGAAACAAATTTTGAATACACAGGTCTCTGAATGCATACTGCTTGGGGAAGGCGCTGGCACTGGGATGCAGCCTTAAATATAAAACTGATGGCTGCTGCAAGAGGCTCATGATTTGAATCTGATAACAAATTAAAGGATTGGAATAGTACACGTTCCCACACTTCACTGCCAAACTCTAATTGACTAAGAGCATCCAATACCTGATGATCAAAGAAGCTTTCTGTTAACCTAAAAATGCAGCGACCAACTAAATTTCCAACAAAGATATTTGATCAAAATCAAAAGATTAATTTAAAGACTTTAAGAAATTATCACTAAGAAGCACTTCTGAGAAGAATTCTTAAGAAAAGAAAAAAAGACGTGTCAACCAACTGAAATCAACCACAGGCTTCTTATTTTATCATTTGACTCTACAAATGTTAACAGTTTGACAATACTTTTTTTTTCATACTAAAAGTAATAACTCATGCAGAAGATATCTTACAGGTTCCTGTAAAGCAGGTTCCGCATCGGGCTTCTGCAGTCGATCTAAAAGTGCACAAGCGGCAAGAGGATGCTCGGAATGATCAACCAATTTTGGTACAAGAGCAACCAAGTCAGGTTGTAGATGCTTTGGAGCTTTATCTAGAACCATAGCAATCTTTCTTGCAGAATGAGGCCTTCGCCTTGGCTCTGGACAGCCTTGAGGAACAGCACCATCTAAGGCTCTCAATGAATTAACAATCAAGCCCAAGAGCTCCTCTGACTGCTCAGGCCATTTTGTCTAATGTACAGAAAAAAAAAATTAGCCAGCTCTCCATAAAACACATGCCCATAAGTCCAAAAAGTTACAAAAATTCAAGTTCTCTTTACCTTGGGTGCACGAATGAAACCATTGTCTACCGGAAGTATACTAGCAGATGTTTCTGGAGGAGAAATTGGCTGCCCAGGAACAGCCTTTTCTGATAAATCAATTCTGCTTGCGTCTGAGCTCTGCACTGCATATGTATTTGTACTTTCAGCAAGACCAGAGTCCAACCTCTCATCCACAGGAGTCTCCCCAGATTCTGCTGTTCCAACATCACTCCCAGATTCTGATGAACTAATTGCACCATTGCCATCAATAGAAGGTTTTGTAGTTGTGTCTGAAGAGTCGTCGCTACTCCTTCCTTCAGAGGGTTGACAACATTCTACCATTATGTCCAAAAGTAAATCAACTATTGCCTGCTGCAAAACTTTCACTCCCATCAACAAGTTCATGAGACTAGGAGAAGATTCGTCAGTCCTCGAGACTTCTTTCTTCCCCTCAGTACCACCTGACAGCTTTGTTGGGAGGAGCAGGCGCTTAACTTTTGCAGGGTCATCAAGATAAACACGAAGCCCAGTCAGAAAACCAGCTATAGCACCTGCATCCATTAAAAGCTTTTCCCTCAAAGTGACCTGAGGCTGGGAAGGATTATCCCCATATGTAAGGTGAAAGCCAGCCCTGGCAAGGAGGTTTCTAAAGATATCTTCTTCATCTCCACTTATTCCTTCACTGTCTTCAGAATCAATAAGCTCATCAGGATCAGTGGATAAAGCATCCTGATCATCCTCAGAAGCTAAAACCTGCCCCAAGAAAAAAGATGGAACTAAGCGTGATCACGAAGCTACGATTAAACTACAAAACAATTAGCATCATCCATTATCAAAGTAAGATGCAAACTAGAAGATGAGCATGCCATCCCAAAGATTATATTAAAATTGTTATGTTAAATTCCATATATCAACAACAAAAAAGCTAGCTATGTGGCATTTAAAATTTTGAGAAGGATGTAAGGGCACTGCGAAGAAAATACAGGAAACACTGCCAAAATTATGCACATGGAACTTCATATTTTATCCACTTTCACAAATGGCTTATTTCTGGGTGTATGTGTGTTACTTTTTAGGAAGTACCCATTAATGAACAAAAATTTTCTGCGTATTAGAAGAGTAGTCCAATAAATTTTGAAAAAACATCAATGCAATCATGTGTCCAATATCCACAAAATCCATGCTCCATGGACAAGGACACGTACACAATCATGTATTAACACCCACAAAGACCACAATCCATAGAGAAGGAAGAGTCACAAGAGCGTTGACAATAACAAATAAACCAACTCAAACAATTCAAGTATTCAACAACAGAACATCTCCACATTTTTTTAATAGCAAAAATTGCACAATTCAACAAAGCATTTGCCTCAGCTATATTGTTTAGCTGCACGAATCTACTTTGTCCACTATCAAAGTTAGCTATTTTTTCTATTGTAGAAATATTGTTCAATTGCCTGCTTTAAACATACAAATGCAAATTCCACTTCAAAATTCATTTTATCACTAGTAGTAAATTTCACTTTCACAATCAAACAAGAAACTCATTCTATAATAAATCATTTAGAAATACTTTCAATTGGAGAATGTGATATGCATAATAAATATGAAAGCAAACTTCATGACCTGCCCTTGGACCTAAAACCCTTTCTAATTTTATGTTTGCTCTATGACTAGCACTCACATCTATGATTTTGCATACAACCCCATTCCAGCATTCCTTGTAATCTATGATTTTCCCACTTTAAACTGAGTTATCAATTGATGGCAAATCTCACTTCAGCCAAGAAGCATCTGCATCAACATGTATCATTGGCATATCCAAGCCTTCACAACACCATACATGACATTACCAAAGAAATTCCCAAAAACATATCCCTTGTGCTATAGGTTCACGAGATACACAAAAAGGTTAAAAAATGAATGGTAGATATGGACCATAAGAACAAAAATAATCTCTTCAGAAGATCCTTTTAGTTTCATTTGAAACAGCAGAAAACAAAAATAGAGAGAGAGAGAGAGAGAGAGAGAGAGAGAGAGAGATGTTTGGGAAGATATCCCACATTGAACATTGAAAAGAAGCACCAATTAGTCACTTAGACATCTAGGGAAAAAGAAAAAGCCACATAAGCAATTGTAACATGGATGATTGACCATCTTTCTTTATTTGTTTTAATGAACTCTATAAAAGACCAAGAACACTGTAAAAACCCTCAAGACTTATTTGTATGTGTGTAAGTGTGTGCGTGTGTGTGTGTGTGTGTGTGTGTGTGTGTGTGTGAGAGAGAGAGAGAGAGAGAGAGGATTAGCTTGAGTTTTTCTATTTCATTTTATAAAAAGTCATGATGTATTGTCACCTAACTGTAACCTAAACAATGACAACTCTAACTTAAAAAGTAGCCACTGCATAACCCTTATCTTTGCAAGTCTCCATTTGTTCAACATTTTTTCTTTTGAGGATAAACCAAAAAAAAAAAATTATTAATTCAATCAATGCGGTACAAACAAAGGAAAAAACACATCAACAAATTAACCCTAACAACTACCTAAAGTCATTTTAGTGAATTTCTTCAGCATTAATAACCAAAATAAGTTGGCTTTTAATTTCTTCAACATTAATAATTCATTTCACTGTCATCTATTTCTGCTTGTAAAAACTCAACCCTAGTCAATATTTTTTTAAAAAAATCAATTTTTTTCTATATTACACATCTAGCATGTACTCTATTTAAATTGTAGGATGTCAAAAATGTGAAGTCGACCATGTCTTATTATGCAAATTATGCCTGACTATATATTTTTTTAGAATCTCTCTATTTTTCCCCCCACATTCAAACTATTGTAAATAAAAATGTGACGCCATTATGCAATTTGTGCACCGTTATTACACTCATTAACACCATGCACTCATCTTTTTTGTCTAAGTGATGAAAATATTTATGCATTGTTTTATCAATAGGTTTTTTTTATGTATACTTTAGGTTACTAGGTTTTTACTTGAAACTCAATAGTTTGTTGTGTTAATATGGTGTATCCAAAGTGTCACCTAGGCTTAGGCGCCTGCCCCCTAGTGCCTAAGCAATGATCAAGGCACTATAGGGGAGTTTGTAAATATTTTTTTCAAGGACTTTAAAAATAATATTATTTTAAACCATAAATTAATAAAAAAATTTAAATAATATATTAAAATAAATAATATATTTTTTAGTTTAATACATTATTTTTTATTATTTATTTTATATGCACATATATGTAGAGCGGAGGACCAATAAATAAATAAATATTCTTTAAAGACCTTTAGATAATTATTTTATGGTCCACCTTAGACTCGTTTAGGCTTCACCTATGCCCTGCCTCACCTTATAGAGGCTTACTGCCTAGGTTCATCTTTCCACTTTGTCAACAATGGGCATATGGCATTACTAGTTCCAACCTTACAAATGAAGGATTTAATTGTGGAATTTCATTTATCTTTGCATACAAAATTTGGCTTTTTGTTGACGAAATACCTCTATCATTGTACTAAAAAAGCACAATTGCTCTTAGGGTGGATGAGCCAAATGGGACTCATGTTTATAATTAAATGCAATATCAAATAAGCATAGCATCAACAATCAATGTAATTCAAAATATTATCAATAAATTTGTCTTTTTCTCAAAAAAGGCATAATTGTTCCAATGGTTGACACTTCAAGAAGATAGATGAACAAGGCCAATGAAAAAAGCAACATTAACAAAGGCTTTTGTGCAAGCAAACAGAAGGCTGAGGTCTTTCATAGTCTTGTGTTAATTCTGTTGATGACATAATATTATTCATCAACAATAATATTGAACGCCTTCGAAATGATACAATGATCTTCAGATGTTTTCATAAGATGACAAGCCTTAGAATCAACAGCGCTGAAAGCCAATTATTACCACAAATGTGGACAAGGAGTTGGGTGCTTATGCCACTAGAATTGGGTGTTCTTACAAGGGTGGCCTAAAAAAGCTATCCAGGCTTTCTTTTGGGAGGCAAACCCTCTAGAGAGCATACTCTTGAGATCAAATCGTGACCACATTCAAAGAAAACTAGAAGGGAGTAGAAAGGGTATGCCTACCCAAAGGTGATAAATTTGATTTTTTTGAGAGTGATTGTTAAGGCAATTCCAACCTATTTCATGTCACCATTAAAATCCCAGAATTGGAAGTTGTGTCCATGGAAAAAAAAATATTGAAAAAAATACCTTATGGAAAAAGCGAAGGTTGAGACTTTAATGTCATCATCTATGCTAGAAGAGTGCGAACAAGAGGGGCTAACAATTGGCAATATCATCCAAAAGAGCAAAACATTCTTAAGGAAATGTCATTTAATATTTCCTCAACGACAGGCATTAGTTTCAAACACTTGGGATAATAAAAAAAATGTTGCACTTGTTGCCTATTCTACTAACAAAAGCCTTTGGAATTTTATTCGCTCCATCTACAAAGTCTTCTTCTAATCAAGCTTAGATTAGGTAACAAGAATAATAATAATTTTCACCCCTCTTTTCCAAAAGCTACATCAACACTCTCTGTTCATTTTTACTATTCTCTACCTTCTTATAGCTCACTCTAATACTAACTCATATAACACTTAAAACTTAACTTTTACAAGAAGTCTTCATTTAAAAAAGAAGCAAATTAGGTCCGCTTTTGGACTTGCTAAAATTTAATAATTGCACCAATTGCAAAGATAACCAAGTTAAAAAGACGTATTTGTCATATCATTCCTCAATCACATGATTGATAACCACTCATCAATCATCGTAAGCTTGAAGGATTTCACAAAGAGATAACCATAAATATGTTTTGTCACCTTGGTGGTGTGTTCTTTGCAAAGAAACAAGGAGAGTCCATAGGCCATATTTTCATCCATTTCCCTTCCAATTTATTTTTTGGGTAGGTGCTAGGATTTTTTTTTCCTTAAACATTCAAGAAGGGGACTCTGGTAGGAACTTTTAACTTCTTCACAATATGAGAGTTGCCTATTGCCCTTGGAGACTACTACTACCAGAAGATGTCCAAATTTGCTATCAACTAAACTATTTCAAGAAAAAGAAACAAAAGCGTTTTCAAATGAGAAAACAATAGCTTAACTTATAATTGAAGAGTTATCTTCGGTTAGCTTCTTCTAGGGTTTATGCCTATAAATTTTCGGAGTGTTGAGGGTTAATAAAATTTACTTGTTTCTGTCCCTCGATAGAACCTTTTTGTGCTCTTTTAGTTTTTTTTTTCATATGATCTTGTTGTTTCTTTCTAGAAATAAAAACATACATTACTCTATAACCAGATTTGTCCCAACTATATGAGATCGGTCGAGTGAATTTGCCTTCTCTCCTATGGTCTATCCTCAAGTCTACAATGTATAATCATATAACAATTAGTTATGTTATTTCTATCTATACCAACTTAATTATTTTTCTTCTTCCATTAGTACCATCCTACCATTAATTATCAATGACCACTATTTTAATAAGGGCATCTAATGCTCTTTAGCACATGAGGCTAAAGTATCTTAATGAATCTTTTCTCATTCTATCCCCAATCAAGCTACTCTTACCATTTTCAAATATGCATATTTTTGTTTTTATCTGGAAATATCTTTACCAGTATCCATCTTAACATTTGCATCATTGTTAATTTTTTATTAACCAAATAAATTAAATAGGGTGAAAATTCCGTTACACTGGCAAAAAGAAATCTTGTAAAGGTATCCTGCAGGAGCATAGCCAAAAATTTGGTTTCAGGTGGGCTAATTCTTTCAACAAACCTCGAATATACAAGAGTAAAAATTATTGATTGTGAATCATTATTATCCGAAGGATTAGCATATTTAGTCGCACACATATTGCAACCTTTACAATTATATTAACATTTTTTATGTCAATAAAAAATACTAATCCACTGCCAAGGATTTTTAACTATGTTGCAACTACACGTGTAATTATTGGATTATTTTATGCACACTGTAAGGTATATAAATTATTAATATTCAAAGGATAAACATGTATAATAATTTAGAATCCAACTAAACATCATGACAGAAAATGGTCTCAACAAAACCTTTTAAAAACAATTTCACAACTTTATCTTTAACATTATAATTCTGAAGCCCAAGCTAGCGCACAAAAGGCTCCGCCCCTGGTGTCACAAACTCAGCAATATCTAGGTGACAAAACTTGTGCATGAAAGGATGCTAATGCATTCTGTAGCATGGCCTAGGCACTACAATTGAAATATAGTTAAGTTTTTCATATGACATGAGAGTTTTAAGCTCTTAAGACTTAAATTGCACACACACATAGTCTACCTAAAAAAAAAGGATTTTTCTAAAGGATAAGTTTAAGCTATAAACCAAAAAAGAATAGCAATACTATCTTAAAGATGTCTCATTATTTGTTAATTAAACAGTAAATTTTTTTGATAAAAATGTTGAATTATAGGAAAGCTTCTCCCAAAAAAGAAAAAAAAAAATCTAAGGCAAGCTTCAAGTTTAACTATTTGTTTTTCTAACAAAAGAAAAAGACAAAGAGAAGAAGATATAAAGATATCCTTTTTACCTATTTATGATATTAAAATTGATCCCTAAGTGCTTAAACTCACAAATTATGAATAAAGCCCCATTGCCTCCTAAAGAATTGTCGATCCAAATTGAGCGAAAATGCCCAAACAGTGAAGTGGTTACACTGCACAAAAGTCATTGAATTACTTTTTAAGAAATGAAGATAATTTTGGTAACCTTTGTTTGAACTCTTCATCCAGTCATTAATATATTATATCATTTCTTTTCAAAAAAAAAAATGAAGATAATTTTGAAGTTTAAATTTTGTAATTCATAAGCCTTGCATTAAATGACATTGTATGATTTAATATAGGTTTTCATTTTTTCAACAAACAAAAGAAATTTGTCTCAAAATAGAACTCTAGCAACCAGCCCAAGGACAAATCCTGACTCCTAGCCATGTTTTTCCTTCTCATAGAAGTCATCAATTCCTTTTGCCTTTGTTTTCCAGCATCCATTTGAAAGAAGATGAGCCACAAATAGTGTTATACATCAACATTACCACCACCACGGAATCCCAAATATAGCATCATCCATGATCCATGAAATGTTAATATTCAAACATGATTGATCTATAATTCACATACAACTTTGTTATCTTTCTTCCTCACTTGTTTTCTAGAATTTTAATACATATCTATTTTAGCATCTCTGACACTTTTTCACTATCCCATTTTTTTCTTGTTTGTCTCCACTTCAGCTGCCACATTTGCTTCTTCTTCATTACAAATTTAGGTAATTCATATTTTTTTTTCTTTCTTTTTCCACATTTAATAAATTGCAATTTGAGAAACCGTTTTCATCTTTTTTTATTTGACTGCAAGTTTCAAAATCCAATACAAGTAATCGAATTTGTACAATTATTTACTAGTTATAGATCCATATAAACCAGTTAGACTAATAAAATTAGAAGTTACTAAAATGACTAATGATCCAAATACTACCATAAGCTAGCATTCTCGTTCTAGCACAACTTCCAGAAAACAAAGCAAAGACCCAGTAAATGTAGTATTTGACTGTCTATAAAATGCAAAAAACACATAAACAAGGAAAATCGCATTTTACTAACCTCAAGGTCTGAAAACTCGAACCAAGGGCAACAATCAATGATCTCACAAACAAAAACAACCGTGTCACGTATAAGAAACCCAGCATCTCCTTCAAGCATGTCTGAGACCTTCATGAACTGAAGAACAGAATTATTCCAAGTCTTAGTACAGATAGAAGATTCCTTCCACACCGTCTTGGCAGGATTCTTTTGGTTCACCACAGCCATCCTGTATCTAACCCAAAAATTCTTATCGGGATCACTACCAGAAGATTGATCACTCTCTAGATATATACATATGGTGTCAAAGGATTCATATACACCTGCCAAAGTAAGGAACACATGGTATCACTTGGAAAATTTAGTCTTCGTGTGTGGTAATAATAATTTAAAATGAAAACTCACCAATCCGGAGCTCACATCCACCAGCTTGAAAGAACTTGCTAAAAATCTTCCTGGTTTCCATAATTTCCTTAAAGGATAGGAAATTCTCAACCTTCCATGTGAATGACCCTCTTTTCCCAAACCTTTCAATTTGGGAACCAACATTGGCCAACTCCATATCCTGATCAAGAAAGTCCTGCATAATAGATGTCTCTTTCAAGATAAGAACCTCAGCAGAGAACACAACAGTATCCTGAACAAGAAATCCAGAGTCCTGGTCAAAAAGACTTGTGAGTGTCACAAACTCACGCCAGCCCCAGTCTTTTGCAGCCTTTGAATAACGATTCTGAGATTCCTTCGTAACTGACTTGTCTTCCATCTTTTGGTTCACAACAGACAACCTATGACTAACAAAACAGCTCCACTCACTAGAGGTATTCCTAGAATCTGTAACCTCAAGGAACACTGAGAGATGGCATGGTGGTTGGGACTGCCCTGCATCAATGATAGGCAGACATTCTGTTAACTAACTTAGCTTGAAGTCATATAAAACTAAGCTCAACGAAAATGCATTAACCCATGAGCTACAAGTTGAATGGCACAGGGGCAGAAAATATCATATGGTCCTCAAATATTTTATTGATTAAGGTTTTTGAACATGGTGGCAACAACAAGCATAACATTTTCTTCAGAAAAGACAATCATACAAACCAACTGAGAGGCTGCAAATTTACCTCGGGGATAAACAATGAGACGGCAATCACGATTACCAATCTGAAACCTCCTGCTCTTAACACAAAGACCTGTAATCTTCCTCTTCTTCAAGAGATCCTTCAACCTGGTGAAATTCTCAATCCTCCAAGTGAACTTCCCCATGTGCCCATCAGACTTCCTTCCTCCACCAATATTCCTACCTCCTCCAAGCAATCCCCCGTTCTTCGAGAAACTGCTTGATTCCTTTATAACGTGGAATGATGCACTAAAAACTGCAGTATCATCAACCAAGAAACCCGTATCTGTACCAATGAAATCAGACATTTTCATGTAATCATTCCAACCAAGGCTAGTATTATCCCCACTCTTGTTATCAGCAGCAAAACGCCCATAGGAATCCCTGTGCATATGATTCAATCCAGGTTTCTGATTCAACACTGACATCCGAAACAAACACCAGCAACTCCGATCAGGAACCATCGACTTCTCTGTATCCTTGCTCTCCAAACACATCGACAAGTAGTCCACGCCATTAACAGAGCTTTGATAAACACTAATCCGGAGATTACATTCCCCGGCTGGAAAAATTGGACTCATTATCTTCTGCGTTTTGATCATCTCCTTAAACAAACTAAAGTTATGCACCTTCCAAGTGAACTTCCCACTAAGAACATCCGATACGGGTCCAACAACCACCAAACCGGATGACAGGGACGACGAAGACGACTGCAATTCATTGTTATCGCGAGAGAAAGAAACAGATTCGTTCAAAACGAGAATATCGGCAGTGATGAGAACGGATTCGGTGTTGGAAAGAAAACCTGATTTCGGATCGAGAATTGTCGACGAAGGCGTGAAGTCGCACCATCCGTGCGATTTCTTCTTACTGGAGAACCGATGCCACGAGTCCCTCTGTATCGTCTTGGTTTCGTCGACGTGGTTGACGATCGATAGTCTGTAGCTCGCGAAGCAGTCCCATTTCGAAGACGACGAGCCGCGAGGATCCATGATTTGGAGATATATCGAGAAGTAACCCGGGAGAGCCTGCGAGTCGCCTTTGGGGTAAACGAGGAGGCGGCAGTCGTAGCCTCCAACCTCGAAGTATCGGCTCCACAGTGCCCTAGCTTTCACTTTCGGAAAACTGTGGACCGTCCATCGGCAAACCGCTGAATGATCGCCGCGCCGCTCAACCGACACCGATTCTTGCCCGTAACCTTCCCGACCAGATGCAACTGGTTCTTCCGCCGGCGACACCGATAAAGCCGGTGAAGATGAAGTCGCCGGAATCGATGGCTTCTCCGCCATTGATGCCGACGAGGATGAAGTCGACGACGACGATGATGAGGATACGGCTCGGGATTGCTGCGGAGGGTCTGGGAAACAAGCGGTTGATGAAGATGAAGATGAAGATGATGCGGCTTCAGATGCACTCGGCTTCATCTTCTTCTTGTGGAAGAGAAGATTGAAGAAGGCGGTTCTCTTTTCTACCTCTCTCTCTCTCTCTCTGTATATATATATTTTTTCCCCCCTCTATCTCTCTCTCTCTCTATATTTTCCTCTCTTCTGGTTTGGTTTGGCCTTGATATTTCTGGGTTTAATAGCTAAGAAGAAGGAGAAGAAGAAAAGAAAGGAGCATTTTGGGATTCTAGAGAGAGAAACAGCATGTTGTTGAGAGAGAGCGAGAGAGGTGTGTGGTGTTGTGTAGGAGGTACGTTTTGTTATGTTAGCACAAATGTGTTCATGTGTGTATGGGTGTGGTATGCGCTAATGGATGATCGGGTGTGGATAAGGCTCACTGACTCGTGTAAGCTTCAAGGCGTTGATCAGCGTTGGCGTGAATTCTTAGTTAGATGGACGGTGATGAGGAGATGTCATGTGATGTAGATGCATGTATGCTGACATAGGATGTAATCCGATATATAGCTATAAAAGAAGGCTTCTCCTATCCTCTATGTGTGTCTGTCTAGGGCACAATCTCTTTTGGGTAGGCTTGCTGAAGTGTCTGCTATGCACACATGAGAGAGCATTTGGGCCCTGCCCATCATTTCATGGGACAGTATTACATAAATATTTTACTGCAAAAACATGCCATGTCAGTCAATAGCAACATCTATAAATTTTCTTTCTTGGTTTCTTTCTTTTTTTTTTTTTTTTCTAGGGAGGGGTATTAGAAAGTGTATTATTGTATGATTATTTGAATTTGGTGTGATCACAAGTATATATGTTATCTACCTTTTTAAGCTTTAGATTAATATAATTAATTTTAAAGGTTATATTTAATAATAAGTATGTATATGATATATGGATAATGATATATTTAAAAATGTTGTATTAGTTATGATATCATTGCAATTTGTTAAAGACTAGTTTTATGTGTTTTATAATCTAGTTTTAATTTTCAAATGTCTTAACATCATAAAATATTTTTAAAAGATTTTTTAATAAAGAATATTATTTTTACTGTATAATTACATCAAATGTAGCACTCATAACATTAAATCATTTAGTGTATTTATTAAAATATATAACACACATTTATTTAATAATTATGATTAATATAATGATTTAAATAGTTGAATTGACATATTTTAAATAAATCTTTAAAATATAGATTTATATTGAAATCAATCAAGGGAATAAATTAGCCCTTCTTGTCAAAAAAAAAAATTAATGACCTCATTTTCAAACTATATATTCTAATTACAATAAATTATTTGAAATATGAACGTTATAAATAATAATATTAAAATATTGAATGTCTTTGTAACTCATTTGATATTTAGTATCATATAACCTATAAATCTGATAATGTCTAAATTAATGAAATTATTTAAATATCATCATTATGATTGATATAACCCCTCATTCTAAAAAATTATATAAAGGGGTCTTATGCCTCAAAGAAATCATCAATAAAAAAACAATTCTCTTTTGAAATTATTTGTTCTCTCTAGTATTCTTGAGTTTTCTTTCTCTTCTCTTGAAAATTTTTTTACATTTTTCAATTTGTTCTAGTTTCATTCATAACACGTTATCAGCACGAGCTCGCTCTTTAAGATCAACTTCAAAAACACAAGAGTTTGAAAAAAAAATCTTGAAAGTATATTTTAATTTATGTGATTAAATATTTGAATAGTATATTTTGTTTGCACATGTATGATTATTCATATATAATATTATTTACTATTAATTATATATAATTACATTGACTAAGAAAGTATGCTTTATAGTTGCGTTTAGTACGATCTTCTACATCAGAAATCAAAAGCCAAATAAATAAATTTATGTAATATTTTATTGATTGATTATGTTCTATTTTTTATTTTTATAAATAGTACTATGAATTTGGGTCGATAGTAAATAAGTTTTATCCCGAGTAAAACTAAACATTGAAAGAGAGATGAGTTATCATGTTGTAAAAGGTCAGTTACTCTAAGTAGACTCTATTTCACCGCCCTTTCCTAAAGGTTGTCCTACCAATTCATACAAATATTACATTTTGATTAAATATCAAGATGTGAACATATATGTAATTGGTATTATTTATTATTAACTAACACACACACACGAGAACTTGTGACATTGTGCCAAGGCAATGATTTTCCTTTGTCACTATCTCACGAGAAATTGAAAATTGAGTATCTTACCATAAAAGATCTACTTGAATTGTGAAAATGTTTAAAAGAAAGATATAACCACCAAAAGACAGTAATTCTTCAAAAGGCTCGTTATGACTGAATGCATCGTTAATTGGAAGACTTTAAAAGTGTGAGTGAGTATAACTCTACGGTACTTAGAATTAGCTCTCAATTATTATTGTGTAGAGAACAGATCACTAATAATGTGTTAGAAAAAACATTCTCCACTTTTCATACCTTGAATGTGCTCCTTTAGTAGAATATCGAGAACAAAGATTTAAAAAATATTCAAAGCTAATTTTCTGTCTTCTTATGGCTGAACAAAATAACAAGCTGTTAATGAAAAATCACGAAACCCGTCCAACTGGTTCAACTCCATTCCCCAAAGCGAAGGCAGTAGCATCAAATAATATTAGACATAAAAGAAGTTATGGTCATGATTGTGGTCGTAGATGCGGTCGAGGTTGACATACATATAGTGGTGGTTATGGAAACTATTTTCATCATAAAAATAATATCAGCCACCAAAAGTGGGAAAACAATGAAAAGAAAGTGGAAAAAAGGAAAAAGAGTTTTAAAAAATTCTGAAAATATATGCTACAGATGTGGTATGAAAGGACATTGGTCACATATCAGTCGTACGTCAAAACATCTTGTTGATCTTTATAAATCATCATCGAAAGAAAAGGAAAAAATTAGAGACAAATTTTATTTTTCAAAATGATGACATTGACCAAAGTCCTCTTAACATGACAGATTTGGATGTAGCGGATTTTTTTAAAAACTCGGAAGGAAGATGTGACTGAATGAAGATGCATTTTTTAACTTTTATTAATATTCTTTATTATGTGTATCACTTTTGTAAGTTTGTTTTCAATGTGTGTTACTTTTGTATGTTTATTTTGATGTATTTTTCTTACATTTATATATAAAATAAAGTATTTTTTACGAATATTTATTTTATTTTGATGATGAAAATATGAATATTCATGATCAAAATTTAGTTGGAATCAAGATCAAAGATGAAGATATTTATCTTGTAGACAGTGCTATGACACATACCATACTTACAAATAAAATTTTTTTTTCTCATTTGCTTATGCAAGAAGCTAATGTTAACCCAATATCTGGCAGTGCGAAACTTATTGAAGGCTCCGTAAGAGCTAATTTATTGCTATGTGAAGGAATTATTATAAATGATGCACTACTTTCTACTAAGTCTCGAATAAGCTTGTTAAGTTTCAAAAATATTAGGAAAAATGGATATCATATCGAGGTAATTAATGAACGAAATATTGAATACTTTTCATATTACAAGTGTAATATTGGGTAAGAAACATGTATTAGAAAAATTACCCGCCTTTTCTTCTAGTTTATACTACACGAATATTACAACAATTGAGATAAATACTACAGTAAACCAGAAGTTTATTGATGTCAATATTTTTAATATTTGGCATGACCGGCTAGGACATCCTGGTTCTATAATGATGCGAAAAATCATTGAGAATTAACGTGAACATTTATTTATGAACCAGAAGATTCTTAACTCTAGTAAATTTTTATGCGTTGCATGCTCTAAAGGAAAACTTATTATTATACCATCGCCAACTAAGGTTGCAATTGAGTCTCCTGAATTTTTGGAACGTTTACAAGGTAACATATGTGAGCCCATTCACCCACTGTGTGGACCATTTGGATATTTTATGGTTTTAATTGATGCATCTACAAGATGGTCACATGTATTATCAACTCGTAACCTAGCGATTACGAGTTTGCTTGCTTAAATAATACGGTTAAGAGCTAAATTTTCAGAGTATCAATCAAGAAAATGCGTCTTGATAATGCTAGTGAGTTTACATCTCAAACTTTCAATGATTATTGCAAGTCAATTGAGATTATTGTTGACCATCCTGTTGGTTATGTTTATACACAAAATGGTTTAGCAGAATCATTTATTAAGTGCCTCCAATTAGTTACTAGACCATTGATTATGAAAGGAAAACTCTCTGTTTCTGTCAAGGGACATATTATTTTACATGCAACAGCTCTTATACGCATCAAGCCGACGAATTATCATAAATTTTCCCCTTTGCAATTGGTTTATGGTCAGGAGCCAAATATTTCCCATCTAAGAATTTTTGGATGTGCGGTATATGTTTCAATTGCTCTACTACAATGCACTAAAATGGGTCCTCAAAGGAGGTTAGGTATATATGTTGGATATGATTCTTCATTGATAATTAGGTATTTTGAACTAGTGATTGAAAATATTTTTACAGCACGGTTTGTTGACAGTCATTTTGATGAGACAATTTTTCTAACATTAAGGGGGAGAGAATAAACAACTGGGAAAAGAAATAGATTGAAATGTTTCATCATTACCCCAATTTGATCATAAAGTTCAAAAGATAATTCATTTGCAAAATATTGCAAACAGATTGTCAGATGCATTCACTGACCTTAAAAGAGTGTTAAATCTTATATACCAGCTATCAATGCTACAGCTCATATTGAAGTCCTTGAAGGACAACTTGTTGCAAATGAATCTAAGACACGCCTAAAGCGTGGTAGACTAATTGGTTCCAAAGATAAAAATCCTCAAAAAATAAAAAGAGCAACTGATAAGGATGTTCAAATGGAGGAGATAGATACTCATAAAGAAATCAGTGACATAACTAACAATAAAACCCCATAAGAGGTTCATATACCTAAAAATAATAAAAAAATCAGAATTAGTTATGTCACCACGGAATGAAAGCGAAGATCTTAAACCTCAATTTATGGAAGAATGTCGTAAAAGACATAATTGACAAAAATGGAAATACACAATCCAAGCAGAGTTAGACTCACTCGCAAAACAAAACGTTTTTGAACATGTAGTCCAAACACCTAAAGTTGTGAACCCTGTAGGGTATAAAAGGGTTTTTATGCGAAAAATAAATGAGACTAATGAAATCGTAAGATATAAAGCGCGACTTGTTGCACAAGGTTTTATCAAAAAACTAGGTATTGATTATGATAAGACATATTCTCCTGTGGTCGATGCAATTACATTTCAATATCTTATGAGCTCGCCAGTCTAAGAAAAACTTGAAATGCATCTAATAAATGTACTAATAGCCTACTTATATAGATCTTTTGATAGTGATATTCATATGAAAATCTCATTAGGATTTTAGATGCCAGTAGCATCTAACTCAAATTCTCGAAGAATTTATTCACTAAAGTTTCAAAGATCTTTGTATGGACTAAAACAATCTGGATGAATATGGTAAAACAATCTGGATGAATATGGTATAATCGTCTTAGTGAGTATTTGTCTAAAAAAGGTTATAAGAATGATTTAATTTGTCCATGTGTTTTCATTAAGAAAACTGGATCCACATTTGTTATAATTGTTGTATATGTTGATGATTTGAACATTATTGGAAGTCTCGAAGAACTTCCAAAAGTAGTAGATTATTTAAAGAAAGAATTTGAAATGAAAGATCTTGGTAAAACTAAGTTTTGTCTCAGCTTGCAGATCAAACATTTATCAATTTTAATTCATATTCATCAATCAACTTATACAGAAAAGATCTTGAAATGATTCTACATGGATAAAGCTCATCCATTAAGTATTCTAATGGTTGTTTGTTCACTTGATGCGAATAAAGATCATTTTTGGCTTTGAGAAGATTATGAAGAACTACTTGATCCTGAAATATCATATCTCAATGCCATTGGTGCATTAATGTATCTTGTTAACAATACAAGACTTGATATAACATTTTCTGTAAATTTATTAGCAAGATATAGTTTTTTACCTACAAGAAGATATTAGAATGAAGTTAAACATGTATTCAAATATCTCCGAGGAACAATTGATCTGGGTTTATTTTATTCAAATGAATCTTGAGAGCAATTAGTTGGTTATGTAGATGCAGGATATTTATCTGATCCACATAAAACAAGATCCTAGACAAGCTATGTATTCACATATGACGGTACTGTTATATCTCGAAGGTCTATCAAACAAACATTAGTTGCTACATCATCAAATCATGCTGAAATATTAGCAATTCATGAGGCAAGTCGAGAATGTGTTTGGTTAAGATCAATGATTCAACATATT
>JAJIYU010004748.1:0-23651 GCA_030144865.1 Tinospora cordifolia
TCAAGAAAACACATTTTCCTTCTAATTTCACATATTTTCTCCTCAAATTTGTATTTTCTCCCATTTTTCTCATTTTTCTTCAATAAATAATATAAAATTGAGAAAATTGAGGTAAATCCTTGTATTTCCATTAAAAATTTCAGAAAATACATATGCTGGACCCGAATATTTTTGTGTATCAAAACATGGGTCGTCACATAATGTATATGGATACTTTGTGTTAAAATGTATTAAATATCATTTTTGGGTAAATGAAATGGTACTTTGGCATAATTTTGATTAAAACAAATGTGCGCATGGTATTAAAGTAAGGAATGTGTGTGTGTGTGTTTGTATGTAGAGACATTGTCAAAAGCAGTGTGTTATTCTTAAAGAGCAGCAATACACTCCTTTTAGACAGAAAAGAGGGAAACACTACAAAGAAAGCAGTGTGCTTCCTTGTAACACCTCGCCTCCCCCTGTGTCCCAACTAGTTCTGGTTTTGGAGGGTGCAATTACCGTAATGCCATAACAAGCACATTAACGTCACTTGCAAAATGTAATATCAACATCACAACCACCCGAGAGGCGGGACGTCACTTTATCTCATTCCCCTTTTCTTTTATTTACTATCCCAACTCTATGAAACTTCTTATATCACGTTAACTCATATAGATTTCATAAAATACTTTGAAACCTTTTGATAAAATATACCAATATCATTATTTGCAAATCAATTTCAATATTCAAGGGGTACAAGGACCTTTGATTTTATTCAACAAAACAACTTTAAAACTGACAAAGGAAAATTGGGACCAACATTCCCGACTGAAACAAAACTATGAAACCAAAAAATAAACTTTGAATGAAAATAATCCACATTATTCACGCAACCTCTGATCATTGGTTTCTTGAAATGTTAGAAAAGAAGGGGTGAGCTCAAAGAGCCTAGTGGATCATCCCAAGTGTTTAAATCATTATTCTAATCAAATAAAACATACCTGTCAAACACTTTCATAGGTTAGGTGATTCAAATAGCTGATTGTTTATCAGTTGACATTAAGACCAAAAGAAATCCACCTCATTGTTCCAAATTTAGGGAGTGAAGTCAATCCATATGCTCAAACCCTTTTTGTCAATGAATCGGGGTCACTCCAAACTCCCAATTCACCAACCAAGGAAGTGGGGTCAATGCAAAAGCCAAGTTCCAAATCAGGAAGTCAAATAACTAGCAAGTTGGGTCCAGGCTGGAACACTCACGATGAAATCCATCACTGCATCAGTACGTGGTTATAATCTTTATTAATCTTTCTTTAATGAAAAATCTCATTAATAACATATTAAATCAGATATATCTTTCAATAATAAACATGTGAGCATCATAAACATGATAATCATCATTCCATGGTAATCTTAAGCATGCTAACAAGTCTTTCATCGATATGTCAATCATATATCTCTAGGCACTCCTAAACATGCATATTCTATTAAAGGCATAAAACAAGCATACATGCATACTTTATTTAAATTAAGATAATAATTTAAAACTTAGAAATGATCTCCACCTTTAATGCTTAATTCCTTCCTGTCCTTGTACTGTTATTTCAAGCCTTCTTGAACCTTTGCCCTTAGTGATTAAGATTCAATACATTATTCTTGGTGATTATGGAGTTTCTAACTCTTTTAAATCATACCCTAATGGTTCCTTATCCTATATGACATAATGTGCAAGGACATTCATGTTAGATGAGTCTTAATATGTTCTTGTTTCTGTGTACCACAGTAGAAGAAAGGATTAGCACAGAAATCAGAAAGTACAAGTGATAAATAAGTGCAAAAGCACTACAGTGGTAGGCTACCATGGTAACCAGAGGAATCACTAAGGAATGGGTACATTACCACAGTAGGGTACTGCAGTAATAACTGGCTGATATAGAAGTGCAATAACATTACCACGGTAGGCTACTGCGGTAACTAGAGGTAGTGAAAAAAATGTATTATATTACAGCAATAGGGTACTGCGATAACCAATGTGAAAGTCTAGAACCATAGGAAAATGAGAGTAGAATTACGGTAACGATGATTAGTACTGTAGTAGTCAACACAAAAAGTGGACTTTCGTGCATGTTTCTCCCATCCCTTGTTCTCCTATGATCTTGACATTCTAATACTTCAAACTCTAGACCATGAATCATACATTGGGACTTAAATAGAGTCGTTAACCTTATTTGACCCGTTGAATCCTTCAGTTGCTCTAAAAGAACGTCTAGAAGTAGGTTCTCGCCACTATTATGCAGTATTTTGGTTTTTTCTTCTTTCTATTATTGTGGTTGCTGTGTGGGATGGCTAAGGCGTGAAAGAGTGTCAAGAAGACAACTAACAGAGAAAGAAGAGAAAGGACTCGCACTTGCTTGAGTGATGAGAATGGAGTGCTCATGTTGGGTTTATATAGAATTCAATTTAGATAGTTTTAGGATGTTTGGTGTTGTCTCCTTAGTAAATGTTTGCTAAGCTCTTTTCTTTTCTATATTGCTTGTTTCTTGCGCACAAGTATTAGTAAGTGATGATTTTAGCAATAACTCATGCACTTGGAAACTTTACATAACAGTTTGAAAATTTTACATAATGATTTCTGTGCAAGTTTCTACACATTACCGTGGTAACTAGAACACAGTGTTTTTGTTGGTTTTTTTTGGTCCATCACGCACTTCTGCAGTAATGTATTTCATTACTATAGTAACCAATGAATAACTCTGTACAAATTATGTGTTTTTTCCTGATTCACTCACTCACTCATACATTTGATTCTACATATTTTGTGCCATTAATTCCATGGTTTTTCCAAAGTTTATTTATTTTTTTAAAAAAATTATTTGACTAATTATCAAATAAAATTTTGGGGTATTACATTCCTTGACTTCCAAAAGCCAAAACAATGGTGAAGCATGTGGAAGATGGGCACCTAAACACATGACACAGCAAAATGTGGCATTTTATGGAACATTTAACAACATGAGGTGGCAGTTGCAAGTGTTAGTTGTCGAAACATGACTCAGAGGTGACAAAAACTAGTCATAAAACCCTTTGTAAATATAGTTCCACCTCATTTGTTATATTTTTTTTTCTTGAACACCCATTGTTGATACCCATGAGAGAAAATCCAACAGAGGGAAGCGCTGACTTTGTGAAGGTGAACGTGTAAAGGGATAATGGAGAGAAGAACCGTGCTGATTTCCTAAAGAGTTGATTATTGAGGAGCTAGAAAAGACACCAAAAGAATATCTTGTTCTCAACTAAGAGGGTATTAGTTTCATTCTAGCTTTTTCTTTGATATTTCACCTAGCTATCTTGATCTTAAATGATTGTTAAATGATGATTTTCATGGTTACTAAGATTGTATTTGGTTGAGGGTTCATTTGTGTGCATATACATTTAGAGAAGAAATAAAGTAAATTGGAAGAAAAACACACAAAGCAATAATGAAATCACTCTTTGGTGCCTGCTATCATCAGAGGGTCTTTTCATCTTAAATGGTTATTAAATGATGATTTTCATAGTTACTAATATTTGGGTGAGGGTTCATGTATGTGCATGTACACTTAGAGAAGAAAAAAAGTAAATTGGAACAAAACTCACAAAGCATTGAAGAAATTGCTTTCAGGTGCCTACTATCACTAGAGGGTGTTTTCATCTTAAAGGGTTGTTAAATTTCATGGTTACTAAGATTGTATTTGGATGAGGGTTCATGTGTGTGCATGATAGAGAAGAAATAGAGTAACCAAGAAATCACTCTCAGGTGCTTGTTATCATCATCAGAGCAGCACACTACATTAACTACCCAAAGCACCAATTGGACAATTTGTGATTTATGAGTTTTTATACACTCATGGGCCTTAACTATGATTAAATACAACTAGAAAAAATGTTAATTGTGGTTCAAGAAGAGAGCGGTTGTAATTTCATTGTGAAATAAGATAAGAACTACATACACTATGTGAATACAGTGATATATGATTTGTGATTATGTACACAAAATGAATGGTTTCTTGTGTTGAACTAGAAACCTTGTATTACATATACTATGAGCAATTTTCTGGCACTATTTTTTATGTCTTGCATAAACTGCATGTTGAATTGCAAGTTTACCAATATGTTGAAAACTACAAGAAATGATGAATCTTAAATTTTATAACACAAATCATGAAAACCTGCATGTTTTTGTATTACTTCAAATTTTTTAGGCTTTGTCTAAAATCATTCAATGGCATAATCCAAATTTTTGAGGCTTGTTGAGGCCTGTCGAGGGCAAATTCAGATTTTGAGGATCACCTAGAACTGTTGAGTATATGGCTCTAAATTTGCAAGGCTTTCTGTGACGACCCATGTTTTAATACATAGAAATTTTTGGGTCCAATATATGTATTTTCTGAAATTTTAGTGGAGATGCATGAATTTATCTAAATTTTCTCAATTTTATAATATTTATTGGAGAAAATTTTAATAAATGGGAAAAATACGATTTTGAGGAGAAAATACATGGGAATATAAGGAAAATATAATTTCTTGAGAGAAATAATTTTTAAGATTGATTATTGAATTTTTGGAATAATTATGAAATTTTTAGAGTAATTAATAAAATTTTTGGGAGAAAAATGTGACTTTTGGTGGATTATTCAATTTTTAGAAAAATAATAGTATAAGTAACGGAAAATGATGTATGAAATGATGATTAAATGTTTTTGATGATTTTAGAGGAAAAAAATGTAGAATTGTGATATATGTATGTTAATGTACAAAAAGAAAGGGAATGGGATTAGAGAAAAAAAATAAAAATAAAAATATATGGTGTGGGGACCTGGGCGGACCCAAGCCCCAGCGGGCCAAGACCCAGCCTACACGAGTTGGAAGCTCGTGCGGGCTCGGGCCGACTAAGCAGCCTAAGAGCCTAGTGCCCGGGCTTGGCGAGCGGGCCGACCCAATTGGGCTAGCCGACCCATGCACCAAACAACCAAACAACCCCCTTCTCTTTTGTTGTTTTGTGCCATTTCCTTCCACAAATTTGCTCGATTTTTGGGGAATTTTTGGTGATTTTCTGGGCATTTTCCAACAAGAAAACCATGGGAATATCTAGTTTTTGATCCATGGTTTTGAGGTGGCCAATGGATGATGCCAACTGGGCATCCAACATGAGAGCTTGGAGGCCACGTGGATAGCCACGTGTTATCCTATTTGGCCATGCAAACACCCTTTCATGCAAAAAATGCATTCTTGAGCACAAGTTTCAGATTTTTCAGCTGTTGTAACCCATGTTTATGAGCTCATATCTCATTCGTTCCTTGATCAAATTGATTGAGTCTTAGCTTGTTTTAAAGCGTTTACTACCATCTATGAAGTCCCACAAGCAGCTCGCTAAATCTCAAAACCATTTGAAGCTAAAACCTTCGAGAAGAGGTACTGTTCATAGTGTCCAAACCCAGAAACCAAAAAAATCTATGTTGAAGCCACCTTTGGAGCTTCGATTCCTAGGCCATTTCAAGCCCATTTTGGAGTTAAGACTGTCCATCTTCTTCATTTCCATGTGTATTCTAACCTCCAATTGATAGAAAATGAAAAATAAGGCTTTATACATATTTTTCGAGCCATTAAAGTTGGTTATCTACTCACTATTATAGCAGTGTGACAGAGACCATGTTGGAGCAACTATAAGAGGGCTCACACCTGAACCATTCCAAGTTCGTCCTTGAGGTAAGATCCTTCATTTTACCCCTTATCATGTTTGTTTCAATGTCCAAAAGGTGCAAACTAGATATTAAAACTTTAAATGTGTTTTGTAAGTCATTGTCGTTAATCGTTCGACTCACTATTACAACAGTGCCAACAGAAATCAGGTTGGGACCAGATTTGAGGTTGTATTTGGAGCACCTAAGGACATTCGTTTTGACTGAAACCAGAGGTGTTTAAACCTCATAGTAGAGGCTACAGAAAGGTATAAAGATCTAACCATAAGCCTATGTGAATATGATTTAATTACACTTACAAATATGTCATGTTAGCTGGATGTTTAACACTTAAAATTTTTTTTAAGTTTTAGAATACATGTGACTTGTTTAATGAAACGTTTGAACCTGATTTTGGGCCTATATATGCTTACTTTTTGGAAAGATCCTTAATAGGGAATTGTAGAATGACCTACATACTTGCAAAATGTGCAAGGAATGGCCCTTAGATTAGAGGTAGGATGAGGTGAATAAATACATGAAAGAATGATAAGGAAATGTGAACCTAGAAATTCCTGTAATTCAGCTCAAAATTCTGAGAGTAAATTAAATGACCAAACCTCTGTGGTTTGAGTTGAGATTTCATGGCGAGATTCCTAAATATGTCTATAATATGCATACCAAATTTTAGAGCATTTTGATATGGATATGTGACGACCCATATTTTTGACATCGGATTGACGGATCCAACATTTATGTACTTCATGTATTTTTTGGAATTTTAATGAGAAAATACAAAATTTTCTCCAAATTTTCCCAATTTCGGATTAATTATTAAAAAAAATAGAAATAATTCGAGAAAATACAATTTTAAGGAGAAAACACATGAAAATATTAGGAAAATGTGTTTTCTTGGGGAAAATAATTTATAGAATTAATTTACAAGTTTTTGGAGCAATTATCGGATTTTTAGAATGATAAATGAAATTTTTGGGTGAAAAATATGATTTTGAGGGAAATTATTCAATTTTTGGAGAAAATAATTAAATAAATGATGAAATGGGGTATAATGTTGGTATTTTGATGAAAAATGATGAATTAGACAATTTAGGATTTTAGGAGACGAAAAATGCAAAAATTTGATATATATAATACATATATATATGTATATGTATTGGTAAGAAAAAAAATAAAAAAAAATAATATAGGGGGGGACTTGGGCTGACCCAGGCGCTGGGCCTGGGTCGGCCCAGGCCCCACTGGGCCGAGTGCCCGGCCTGCACGGGCGGGCACCCGTGCGGGACTTGGGCCAGGCGCGTGGGTCGGCCCAATTGGGCTGGCCGGCCCACGCGCCAAGAGGGGGTCCAACCCCTCTTCTCCTTGTCTTTTGTGCAATTTTTTGAGCAATTTTTGGCGAATTTTCTGTATTTTTAGCCAATTTCCAGCCACCAAACCATGGGAACCCATGGTATTTGCATCCATGATTTTGGCCATCACTTTATGGCCTCCATTGTGGCCAATCTAGGCTGCCAACTGGGCATCCAGCATGTGATACTAAGTGCCACCTAGATGCCACATGTCATCCACACCCTTGCCAAGCAAGCACCCTCATGCATCAAAAAGGCACTCTTGAGCTCAAACACATAATTTTCAGATTCTGTAACCAAATTTCCAAGCTCATAACTTCTTCAATTCTCCACCAAATCCTACAAACTATAACTTGATTTGAAGCTTGTACAACCACCTACAAGGTCCTACAAGTAGTTTCCCCAGTCTTGGAGCCGTTTGAAGCAGAAAACATCAAGAAGAGGGCTGTCCACATTGCTTAAACCCAGAAAAACCAGAAAGTGTATGTTGGAACCACTTTTGAAGCCTTGAACCTTGGTCATTTCCAGTTCCTTTTAGAAAGTAAAATAGTCCACTCCCTTCATTTTTGTATATACTTTGATCTTCAAGAGTTAGAGAGTAAAAAATAGGGCCTTATGCATGATTTTAGGACCCTTGAAGTTGATTGCTTACTCACTGTTGCAACTGTGTAACAGAAACAGTTGGAGCAACCTTGGGAAAGCTCATACAAGGACCAATCACTCATCCCTCAGGTGAAACCCTTCACTTTACCTCTCACAAAGTGTATTCAAGTGTCCAAGTAGAAATTGCATATTAGAACATTTAATACATCTTATGAGTCTCTGGTATTCACTGTGCGACTTACTGTTGCAACAGTGCCGACAGAAAGAGGTTGAGACCAGAACAAGAGCTATATTTGGGACACCTAAAGGCACCCTTTTAGGCTAGAACCAGAGGCATTGTAGACTCCATAATAGAGGTTCCAGAAAGGTATAAAAACTTGACCTTGAGCTCTTGTGGATGTGTCTTGTTATTCATGCAAATATGCCATGATTGTAGGGTGCTATAGCAAATTCGTTGTATTCTTTAGAATGTAGCAGAATATTGATAGAATGATAGACATGTTCTTGGTGTTGCATGCTACTGATTCAAAGTGGTTGTGATTAGTGGGTATGTTATGACCTGTAAACTGTAAGTGAACACAAGAAACAACCCATAGGATGGTGATTGAATGAGAGAAAAGAACACTAGAAGATTGTAAAATCCTTGAAAGGCTGAAATTTCTGAGATAAAACTGACTGACCAAACCATGATAGATTGAGCTGAAATTTGATGGAGAGACCCTTAGATATGTCTAGAAGTTTCCTACAAAATTTTAGGACATTCTGATGTGTGTAGCTAGGTTAACTAAGGCAAACAGTCACTGCCTGTCACAGGGGATACGGGATCTATACAGTTCCTGTTATCATGCTTAGAAATCTTAGTAAATGAGATCCAAAAATTGTAATTTAAAATTCTGGAGAAACTTTAGGAAGCCTAGAACATTTTTACAAATTTTGGTACAAATCCAATGAACGGATTGCCCGCAGAAAAATTGGGAAAATGGTTGCGCAGATAGGGTCATAGGCTAAGGTTTGTGCGTAAGTAATTGGAATTGGGGATATTGACCCTTTTTGGCCCAATTGACCCCATAAAGACCAGAATTGGCCCTGAGTGACTCTGTTGACCAGCTAGGTCAGCAAATGATAAGTTGACTAGGGTTGACCAGGATAGTTCGAGGTCAATCAAATGGACTTAGTAACTAAGGCAAGGGAACGAATGTATGTAAACTAGTCTTGACTAGGTCAAGTAATTGATTAATCAATGATATAGAATTAGAGTGAGCCAAGTCTCATATTACTGATCAGAAGTTGCGTCGATTTTGCAGGACCTAGTGCTAGCAGGACACGATAGGTCGCGAGAGGAGCTCCGGTAGCAGAGCATCCCTGTGAGTAGTGTTTTCTAACTCATTCCTTAGAGCTTGTTATTCTGTGCATTGTGAAAATAGTGTTACATATTGTGATGAACTTGTATCCTTTGAATGACTTTTAAATGAGAAGTGCACCGAATGTCGAGGTCCTATTGGATGCGGTAGAACAATTAGGGCGAGTTGTGACCCTGATAATGACCACCTAGCATAGAGGGCCTGTTGAGAGGTTCTGTGGGCCTACGATGATGGCAACGACAATAAGTCCTAATCGGTCATCACGGTATGCCTAACTGTTTGTAACTCGCTCGTTTATTAATTGGGCTCCCCTAGAGCATCGAGTGACCACCTAGCACAGAGTGCCCGTTGAGGGGGTTCTGTGGACCCACGATTGATGGAGTGACCACCTAGCACAGAGTGCCCGCTGAGGGGGTTCTGTGGATCCACGATTGATGGAGTGACCACCTAGCACAGAGTGCCCGCTGAAGGGGTTTTGTGGACCTACGATTGAAGACGACGGCAATACGTCCTAATCGGGTCATCACAATGAAGCAACGACAATAAGTCCTTATCGGGTCGTCACAATAAAGCAACGACAATAAGTCCTAATTGGGTCGTCACCTAGACCCCTAACCGTCAGGTTTCTCCCGCTCGAGTGGATTTATATGTTTTCGACATTATTAAAACTGTTTTTAATGAAGGTGCACAATTGCATTATGATTTTGAATTGTGTTTACTGTTGCATTCACTTGCATATGTTATTGCTCATGCATTCATGGCACATGTTTTAATTGTGGAATACTTGTTTTAAGTTTGAATTAGACTGCATTACTCACTGAGCTGTTGTGGACAATTAGGCTCACTACTCTAACTTTTCGGGTTCTTCGACAACGGATAAGGGCAAGGGAGTGGTCATCGCATAGAGCCGCGTTCCCTTACTCTTTTTGGTAGGACTTCTTTGTATTTCCCTTTCTGTTATCATCTTTTGAGGGTTAGGACCTATGTATAGGGGTGAGGATAGTCTGTATATAATGAACAGTCTCTCCCGTTGCTACACATGTGTAATGACCCATTTTGGATAAATATCAAGTTTATTGGTGTTCGTGTATTAAACTTCTTCTGCATTCTTTGTGATTACTTTGAAAGTGTGTGATGTAGTGTTGTATGTTGAACCTTAACAGTGTCTTGGCAAACTCGGCTTGCGGGAGGGTTTGTTGGGATACTGTGTCGGTCGGTTCGTCCTTCATCCTAAGGAAGGGGTCTTGACAGGATAAGTCAGTCAAATTAGGCAAACAATCACTGCCTGTCACATAAAATCTGAGAACACACAGACCCCTGATATGTCAATTAAAAACACTATCAAATGGAGTCCTAAAATCATGATCTAAAATTTTCGAAAAGATTTGAGGAGTTTAGAATGTATCTGAAAAATTTGGCGCAAATCCAACATACAGTTTGCTCGTAGAAAAATCGAAAAAATTGTTGCGCAAATAGGGCCATAAGCTAAAAATGTGCCTAAGTGTTGGAATTTGGGGATTTTAACACAATTTTGACCCAAATGGCCTATGTTGACCAATTTGGGCACAAATTGATCAAAAGTGACTAGGATGATCACATTGACCAAAGTTGACCAGGGCTGACTAGGTTTGACCGATTGACCAAAACAGTTCGGGTCGATCGAAACTGAGTAGGGACAGTAAGATTAGAGATTAGGCCACTGCATGGATAACACTGAGATTGAGTTTAATTGATGTAGATTCGAGAAAGTGCTATGAGACTGGGTCGGTTGTCAACGAGACATCGATGTACAACACCCAAGGTGAGTAGTTTGACTTAGGTGTTTTCTGTGACTTTTATTCCTTGCATAAAACTTGTATGAAATGACATGGTTTAAATGGTTTCACAAGATTTAGATACATCTTATTGGTTTTGAGATTTGTAGATGTACACGAGTAGTGAGGCCATAGCCTCGAGGGCCAAGCATCGGGGTCAGGGTACTTGATGTGATTGTGGTAGACTCGAAGTCCAAGTGCCAGGGGTTAGGGCATATGATCAGTACGCCTAGCTGCTGAACCCACTCAAGTCATGGGACTTGGGGTCCGAGCAATAGGAATTAGGGTATATGATCAGTGCGCCTAGCTGCCGAACCTACTCGAGTCATGGCGTTCGAGGACCAAATGCGGGGTTAGGGTATTCGCAGAGTATGCCTAGCTAACAACCCACTCGAGTCGCCAATACGCATGACTCAGGACATGCTCAAGCGATAACCATAGGTTGGGTTTGTTGAGTTAACCTAGCCAGGATATGATTTTAACTGGCATGGGTTTGAGATGTTTTCTAAAACTATTGCATTGTTTATAACTGTTTTCATACTATGTCATGCTTTTGAATGCCATATCATTTTTACTGCTCATGCATACATGCATTATTTTGAAGTATTGGTTATGGTTGACATGCTGATCTTTCTACTCATTGAGCCACGTGAATTTTAGGCTCACTACTCTATCACTATTTCAGGTTCTTCAATGGCTGACAAAGCGAAGGCGTGGTGATCGCCTGACTCCCTGACAACTCCTGTCCCCTTTGTTTTTGTCTTTTGATTTAGATTGGTCACTCCTTGTTTGTGTATAAGTGGTCATTTATGTATCTGGGGCAAGACTAATATGTAATGAAGTGCTTCCACTCCGTGTATTGCTTACTTTTGCTTTTAAGTGTTTCGATTATGTTGATATTGTATGTTGTAAGAGATTGGAAAAGGCTTAACAGTGGTTGGGCGAACTCAACATGGTGAGTAAGTTCGTCGGGCCACTGTGCCGGTCGGGTTGCCTTTAGCTTAGAGAAGGGGTCCCGTCACTTTCTTGGATCCATAGAGCGAATATCTAAAATTTTGAAGATTGCTTAGATTCATTAAATGAGATTTTAGCTGAGCACATGAATAACGATAAGTGTTATCTATGATGTAGATGACTATACATGATTTCTAGATTTCATCTGATGATATGATACTATACTTGTATAACATTTTATTGACATCTCTAGCATTTTACATATACTTGGATTTTGTGCATATATTAATTTTGTATGATTACTATTTATTGAGCCATCTAGTTTAGGGTCACATACTCTTCTAACTATCTCAGGTCCTTTAGGAAAAAATAAAAGAAAGTCATAATAATTAGCTAATGACTACTAAGAGTTTTACATTGTGTTGACTTCCATTGTTGTATTGAGTTGGTTTTGTTGTTGACCTATGAGTTGTACTCGAAAAATGTTTTGAAACCTCAAACAATAATTATGTAATATTACTTGAATTATTGTACTCGTAAATTTTGTGAGTTAATGAATATAAAAATGTTTAGGGGTAAATGATGATATGTAATGTAATGTATAAGCTTAATTGTAATCTAGCAAGTCGGTAGGTGGAGGAGTGCGATTCATTAGGTTATGCCTAACAAATTGCCCTTTTGTGATGAGAAAGGGTTTCCTATAGTGGTGATACTAGAGCCGAGTTCTACTTTGAGGACTAATGATTTAAGGATCTTAAGAAGTTTGAAAGCTTTAAGATGCCTTATTATAAAACTTATTTTTGTGTGTATTATACATGATTCTTTAGATTTATAATTTGGGATTGTCGGCTTAGAACTATGTGTGGTAACAATTATTTGATTTAAAATGCTAACAATGATTACCATCATGGTGAGGTAGGCCATGGAGAGAGCCAAGAGCTCCATCTCCACAACATTTACCAAAGCTTGATTAGATACAAAAGCTCAAAGAGCTAAAGAAAGCACAAAATGACTTCCTCGAAGTGTAGAACAATTTACTTCAAGCACAAAATGTTGCACTCCATGAGAAGATGGATCGAATGGAGGCTGAGATAAGAAAAATAGGTATTATTCTTAGCCCACAATGCTCAATGGAGATGCTAATAGATGGTGGAGATCTGTAGTAAATGCAGAAGGTTAGATCACCACTTGGTTCCAATTTAGAGAATTGTTCGTGGAGACCTGCATTCCAACATTTGAGAGAGAAATGAAGAAGCTAGAGTTCCCGAGTCTATACTAGGGAGACCTGTTTGTTAGGGAGTACATTTCAAATTTATCTATTTGAACGCTTATGCTCCTAATCTTGTAGTAGACAAGAAGGAAGAAGCTAGTTTCTTCTACAAATGTCTGAAACTGGCCACTGGACAAGTTGTGTAGGTAAAGCTTTTGATGAGCCTAGTACCTAAAGTAGAGTGGTGACCCAAGATGAAATGTGCACTTTAACTAGTATAGTACCCATTATTGACAAACCCTCAGGGGCTAAGTTGGAAGATATTCTCGTATTTTGTGTTTTTTGAAGTATTTACTAATGATCTACCTGGGATATTGACTTTTATCATTGAGTTGATTTCAAAAACTTGACCAATATCTATTGCACCATATCATATTCCACCTTGGAATTATAGGAGTTAAAGGTTCAACTTGAGTATTTTCTAAAAAGGGGTTTTATTGCCCTTAGTGAATCACTAAGGGGAGCTCTAGTAATATTCATGAAGAAGGATGGGAGCTTTAAGATTGTGAATTGATTATAGACATTTGAATCAGGCGATGATCAAGAATAAGTACCCTCTCTACTGTATTGATAATTTATTTGACCAATTGAAGGGATTTGAGGTATTTTCAAATATCAATCTTAAATTTGGTTACCATTAGCTAAGAGTCAACGAAAAGGATGTTTTGAAGACAATCTTCATGATTCATTATAGACATTACGAGTTTTTGTTGATGTCTTTTGGTGTGACAAACAACCTAACAATGTTCATAAACTTGATGTAGAGGGTGTTCAAACAGTATTTCGATGAGTTTGAGGTTATATTCATTGATGATATTATGATTTATTTAAGGTCAGGAGAGGAGTATGCTAAGCATTTGAGGACAATATTACAGATTGGGAAGGATCAACGGTTATATGTTAAGTTTTGAAAGTGTTATTTTTGGTTGCCTTAGTTTAAGTTTTTGGGACATGTGGTTGGTGCCGATGATATTTATGTTGATCTGACTAAGGTTGTGGTCGTTAATAATTGGTAGACCTACTACAGTAATTGAGATTCATAGTAAATATAGGTTTGGTAGGATATTTTCGAAGATTTGTGTAAAATGTTTCTCATATTGTTGCACTATTACAGAGGTTAACCGAGAAGGACACACCATTTCTGTGGGACAAGGACTACAAGAATGCAATCATAGAGTTCAAGAAGAGATTGACATTTGTGCCAGTACTAATGTTTCCAGAATCAGATAACGAGTTAGTGATTTACATTGATGTGTCATGTATGGGCCTAGGGTGCATTTTGATGCAGAATGACAATGTTGTTGCCTATGCTTCATGACAACTCACGGTATATAAGAAGAACTGCTGTATTCATAATTTGGAATCGGCTACAATAGTCTTTGCTTTCAAAATATGGAGGAATTACCTATATAGTGCAAGATTTACAATCTATTTAGATCAAAGTAGTCTAAATTATTTTTTTCCTCAAATGAATTTGAATATGAGGTAGAGGCAGTGTTTGAAATTACTGAAAGATTATGAATTTTCGATGGAGCACCACTTGAGTAAGGTGAATGTTGTGGCTAATACATTGAGCAAGAAGAAGGTCGAGACAACTTGTATGGCACAACAGATTTCCTAAGAATAGCAAGACGTTAGAGTATGCCAATAAAAATACATAAGATCATAAAAAACAATCTATGACTCCCCCCTTCTAGTCCTCAGAATTGTAGTCTGATTTGTTTCTTTAAAACCATTCAAAACTTGAAAAGTCTTTAGAGTTATTTGAATACATCATCAATGGAAAAATATTCGCAAGTGTTTATACAAAACATTGTGTAAGGTCAAGGATCCAGAGAGGAAGTTGTTACTTTTCTTCTTTGTTCTTATCTTATTCTCTTTGTGGCTTACGACGATATTGAGACATGTTTCATTTGAGCATAAATCTAAACAATTTTTTTCCATTGAGGTTAATAGAATTATAAGATCATACATATTCTTCGGCAATGATCCACGACCATGCATTGGGGTCCAATCAATCAAAAGATTACCTTATTTAGGTGAGCCACATTGAGTTTGTTGCCCTATTTTCTAGGGCACAAAAATTATATCAAGTATAGTTTATGTCGAGACCCCTTTCCTAGGCCAAAGGGATGCCCGACCGGCACAGTGGCCTGACGAACTTAATCCTCGTGTCAAGTTCGCCCAACCACTATTAAGCCCTTTTACCAATCTCATACAACAAATGATATCAAAATAATTCAAGACTCAGAGCGAAAGTAAACAACATACGAAAAGTAAAAATCATATTACATGTTTGTCTTGTTCAAAATACACAATTTGACCTTTATACATATAAGAGTGACCAACCTTTAAACAAAAGACAAAAAAGAAGGAAACCACCAGGGACTAGGCGATCACCATGCTTTTCCCTTTGTCCATCGTCGATGAACCTGAAATGTTAGTAGAGTAGTAAGCTTAAAACCAACATGGCTCAGTGAGTAGTAAAATCAGCATATTACCTAACCAGCATCCAAAACAGTACATGTATGCATGTGCAGTAACCAAACGGTACTCAAAAGCATGACATAGAATAAAAAGTAGTTATAAATAATGCAACAATTATAGAATAACATTTTAAATACATGCAGTTAAAAATTTATGTTTGAACTAGGGTTTCAATCATCAAATCAAACCCTAAGGTCATCACTCGAGCAGGTCGTAGGTCAGGCATACCGGCCACTCTAGTGGGTCATAAGCTAGGCGTATTTCTCGAATACCCTAACCCCACACTTAGGCCTCAAGTGTCGTCACTCTAGTGAGTTGGAAGCTAGGCGCATTAATCATATGCCCTAACCCCGCGCTCGGACCTCGAGTCTATCTCAATCCCATTGTATCCCGACCCCGCAATTGGACCTCGAGCATATAGTCTCACTATCAGTGTACATCTATATATGTGTGCAAACTAGTTGGTGTACTCAAATCCCATGAAACCATTCGATCAATGTCATTTCAAACACATTTTATATAAAGAATACAAGTTAAATTAATACTAAAATCAAACTTATCACCTCGAGTCTCACGTACCTATGTCCTATTGACAGTCAGCCCAGTCTCACGGTATACACTCGGATCTGCGTTATTTAAACTAAACTTCAGTTCTTTGACAAATGTGGCTTAACTATTGTTTCCTTAACCCTAATTTTTCTTGGTCAACCTGAACTTGATTTAGTCTAATTCGGTTAATTGGTCCAACCTAATCAACTTGGTCAAACTTGGTCAACATGACCAATTTAGGTCAATTTTGGTCAACTTGGGTCAATTTGGCCAAATTAGGTCAAGATTGGTCAAAATTGAGTCAATTGGGTCAAAATCTCCAAATTTCAATACTTAGCCAATTTCAAGCCTTTTTGTTCAATTTGCGCAGCAAATTTTTTGATTTTCTTGTGAGCAATCCGTATGTCGGATTTGCGTGAAATTTTCTAGATTTGATCTGGACCCTTCAATATCTACCAAAATTTTATATTTTGATTTTTAGACTTCTTTTAAAAGGTTTTCCGACTAAATTAACAAGAACCTTCAATTTTGAATTTTTCTATCTGTGCAGTAAGTTTTTTGAATTTCCTATGATCAATCCAACCGTTGAGTTACCAAAATTTTATTTCATGATTTTTGGACACCGTTTACTAAGGTTTCTAAGTGCATTAATAGGGACGGTGAAATCTCGTATTCCCTGTGACAGGCAGTAACTTAGTGAATTGGTTGCCCTATTTTCCAATTTCAGAATAGCCTGAAATTCGGTACACATAATCTTGACATATCCAGTGACATCTCCACCAAATTTCAGCTCAAAATACCTACATTTGGTTAGTCAACTAGTCTTCTATTTTTCTGTCATGCAACAAATTGTTCAAATGGTCTAGATTTCCTATGGTTTTCAAGTGCGTATTTACCTTTGTTCTAACATAAATCCAAGACTATTTCTTACTATTGCAAGGGTTTACATCTTAGAACTCTAATTAATTTAGTCCTATCCAAAACAGCAAGCAATTATAATCATAAACACTCTCAAATACATCTCCAAAACATAGCATGAATAAGGTTCTCTAAAAATTTTTCTTAAGTCCCAGAACACCTAACTAACAAGACATATTTGCAAGCATAGAAAATCCAAACTACAGAGGCTTATGATTCAAGATTTATACCCTTTCGTAGTCCCTAGGATGAGGTTTGAAACGCCTCTGATCTCAGTCCAAACCTACACCTCTAGATATTCCAAATACTGCCTCCAATCTGGTCCCAAAGTTCATTTTCTGCAAAAACTGTTGAAATAGTTGATTAGACAGTCAAGTTCATCACCTTACAAAACATGGTTAGGATCTCAAATTCTAATTTCTACCACTGGAAATGCTTGCTCAAATGGGGTTTTTGTTGCATGCATGGACTTCCTTGCATGGCAAATGGGCTGCCATGTGGCCATCAACGTGGCACAAGAGTTGTCACGCAAGATGACTAATTGACAACCTGCATTGGCTTGCTCAAGAGGTATGATTTAATTGGAATACCAAAGGTTCAAAACCATGGACAGCTATGGTTTTTCTGCTGAAAATCACCTAGAAAAATCATAAAATTCAGCCAAAAATGCTCAAAAATCATCAAAAATGAAGAAGAAAGAAAATGGGGTTGTGCTAGGCTGGCCGGCCCAAGCGTCGGGCCGTGTTCATTCGGCCCGAATCCCGCACGTGTTGGAAGCTCGTGCGGGTTGGGCTTTCAACCCACAAGGGCCTGGGTCGGCCCAGGCCCAACCCTTCTGTTTTTTATTGTTTTCTTTATTTCTTTTTTCATTCCCTCTTCGTATATAGGTATATATACTCAATTTTTATCATTTATACAATTATTTTTCCTAAAATTGAATAATTCACCCAAAAATTACATTTTTCTCTCAAAAATTCTATTAATTACTCTAAAAATTCCATAATCATTTAAAAAAATCATATTTCTCCAAAAATTATATTTCCTCACAATTTCATGTATTTTTCTCTCAAAATTATATTTTTTTCCTAATTACTCTAATTTTCTTCAATAAATAATTTAAAATTAGAAAAAATTGAGAAAATCCATGTATTCTCATTTAAAAATTTTAGAAAATACATATATCGAACCCATAATTTCGTGTATTAAATCATGGATTGTCACAGTTTATTCATTCAGTTATATCCTAGTAATGAGTCCAAATTAACAAACAAAAGGAAAAAAAAAACAAATTCTCAAACTAAAAGCCAAAAAAGCAAAAAAAAAAGTAAGCTCTACATGCATAGTGGTTCATTCAAATCTATAGTTAATCTAATGATATACACAAACACATCGCACATGCAACCATTACAATACATTAGGTGATACAAGAAACAAGTTCTTATTTACTTGGTCAAGGTAGTGTGATCGACCCAATGTGATTCCCTTACCTTTGGCTGAGTGACCATCGCAACAATATCACTAATGTCAAGGGTTGTGTGTTTGAATGTATGTCTTTTGGCCCTTTTGAGAACCCTCGATGATTGTCCAGAGACCAACTATGCTTTAAATGGGTCACTATTTTGTTAATCGATACTTTATGTCCAATCATGCAAAGTATCAATGAAATCATGCATGGTATTTAACAGATGATCATCAATAAGTATGTTGCATCAAGATTATTCTTAACACAAATCATATAATCCTATTTATTGTCAACACGTATTTCATGAAAGTACTTGTGTATCCATGGTAATTTACATGAGCTTTCTATTTGCGAGCATTAAGATCAACACATAAACTCTTATTCATGCTCATGTTATGAATCTATCATGGTCTCATGTGCACAAACATAAAATGCAACATACTAATTAATCATGTCATCATCATCATAATCACATATTCCATTCATACTTAGATATTCCATTACATAATAATCAATGGGGTATTTTGGACTACCACTTAGGTTGTTTCATATGCAATATGCATGTAAATACAGTTAGAAAACATGTAAATAAGAAATCACTTCTACCATAGTTACTGTTTGTTGAAAATAGTGAGTTTCTCTTGATCACTATGCCTCATTTGGTGTGAGTTCGGTTTCATCTACAAGTATGTAGGTACTAGTTTTTAGAGCATATTCATTAAATTAAGTTGTATACTTAGACTCAAGTCCTAATCTATGTATATGGTTCACTTTTTCTATCTAGAATCACACTTTTAGATCCTCAAGCGTAAACAAAGTGTGGAGAATATCAATGTAGAAAACTCAATGTTGTGGAAAATATCAATGTAGCATGCTATGTAAATGTAAAATGTGTCGCACTTTGGCGTTTTACGAGGGTGTAGGAAGTTGATTCAACGTGTTGCACAAAGTGTGTAGTGTGTCGCTTTATGTGCGTGGAGTAGTGCCAATTTGTGGGTTTGGTTTGGGCCATCCGGGTATCAATTTCACACATTCTAGGGCTCATTTTGTTTGTTTCTTTGAACCTTATGATGCCACATGGATTTGACTCTAATATGTCCTAAGTTGCAAGATCAAAAGGACATATTTCTATCTCATGGATTACACATGACAACAAGTAAGATATTGTGTCGAAAACCAACTTTCTACATTAGGTTTTCCTTCCGTAGGTCATCATTTTCGACCATTCTTGTTGCATTTTAAAGGTTGTTTTAGGTACACTTTATAGGTGTAAGGTCCAAGTTAGGTTCAAAAATAAGCCTAAACATGGTTGGCCACAAAGTTTCAAAACTCAAATTTCTTGGTTAACAACCACCTATCTTTGCGAGGTTGGTTCTTAGTCTATCCTTTACGAATTTGGATTATTTTTAGGGCATTGTACTCAAGGAAATGACCACTTTCCACTGATGTTTAAGATTGTGTGTCATTTGGTCTAGGTTTTACATGAATTTCACCTAAAATGGGTGAAAAACACACATGTTCTGTCATGTAAAAGTGTGTCACTCCATGTGTATATGGAAATGGAAATGACAAAGAAGTTAAGAATACTTACAAAAGGTTTTACACAATAGTTTGGCCAAAGGATGAGCTCAACTCATCCTCATCCAATTTAATAGATAATTGGAAGAGTTTAGGGCTTGTAGGGGTTGGTAGAGAGTAACGTGGTAGCTCATTTTAGGTACATGGATTGTTACTATGCCTCCCGTTGGTAGTCTCAATGTGACTATGTATTTTGGGCATTCTAAAGAATGGCATGATGTTCAATTGTGTAGTTAGTGTGTTTCCATCTATCTTAAGGTTACATTGGCGTGTATACTTTGGTACTATTATGGCTTTGATAAGTGTGGCTATGTGTAGGGCCTTTTCTAATAGTACCTTGACTATTTATAGTTCGTTCACTAAGTCCTTAGACACAAATGATCTACTTGCATGAAAATCAAATAATACTCTCATAATAACATCAAACAATATCCTCTATCATTGGAGCTTACTCGTGTTTGTTGTGGTTGTTAGGTCTGGTTTAGCTGTTAAGGCTATTATGCTCAATTTTGCTATTGTTGGGGTTGTGTCCGTCATGGCTGTTCTAACCAGTCGATTGAACATTATGCTAATCATTAGGTAGTCTTAAGCTTTGGGTCATTGGTAGTAGCAATTAAAGCACTACCCCATTTGGCATGCTTTTTCTTTCCTTGGATTTGACCATTTTGTTGGCAAGGCTTGTTGCCTTCCCCTTTGGTCAATGCTACTTGTCGTGTTGGCGCCTACACTTGACTCAATGGCTGTGTTGTCAGATAGTTATGCTTTTTGGGCGACCGGTTCTAATTACCCCCATTGTTCCCCTGTTGTTGTTGCCCCTTCCCCTTTCTGATGATTCAAGCTTCTTTAACTCCTTTACCATTAATTATGCTTTGAACAAGGCGTGATGGAGTACTTTTACCTTGAAAGGAATGATTGCCTCCTAATCTCTATTTCAAAACCCTCCATGAATCGACGAGCCTTCTTTCCTCAATTATGTAATACCCCAAAAATTTATAAACTTTTTTGAAATAATAGTTAAACTAAATAAACATAAAATAAATGCTTAAAAAAATATAAATTTTAATCTTCAAGGCAAAAAAAACCAAAAATAAGTTATTAAGGCCCAAAGGTGAAATTTAACCTTTAAAGGTAAAATGGTAAGTTTACCACCCAAGGATAAGAAAATCATTTCACTTAAATTCTGACACATACACACGAATGAAAGTGGCACGTAGATAATTTATACAAAATAAAACATTATTAAAGAACTTAAAAATTTTATTGAAAATTATTAGAAATTTATTTAATAAAATTTTAATAAAATTAGGTATATATGTGTTCATAGAGTATATTGTATATAGAAGAAAAATAAATCGGTATGTGAAATTGACACATAAAATAAGTCTAACAATCACAAATAAAACACAATATAAATGGTTTGATAAAGGTTAATAAATAAATTAATTAAAAACAAGGAAGTTAATGGACAAGATGAAGTAAAAAGAATTATCAATGGACCTAAAACACTGTATAGTTGAAAACTGACATGTAACAAGTGTATGGACTAGAAGTTGAATTAGAAAGCACTGTGACAACATCAAAATCAAACCCCGGGATGTCCCAAAGGGATGAAAACAAATGGATTTGGATAAATTTGAGTTTGAGTAGGACTCTTAAGAAATAAACCTTATCTAACTGATTTTATCCACTAGCAACTACCAAAATCTATCCTAAACAAACACAAATTCTATCCTAGAAAAGGGTGTGGGGTGGGGGGAGACTTCTAATGGATAAGCACCCTAGGCCACAATTTTCGAAAGTCAAATACAAGGAGGACTCTATGATTTGGGGCTTAGGATAAGATAAGACCATGATATCTTCAAATTTATCCAAAAACCAATCCTAAAACAAACCCAAACTCTATCAACTTATCTATATGGCCGATTTACTTAATCCTCTAGAATTGATGTGCAATTTCCCTTATTAACAATTAACAAGTCGACTTCCCTTATTAATAAATACTAAAAGTTGACTTCCCTCTCCCCCATATACACTTCTCAAAGTCGGCCAATAAGAAAAAACACACAAAGATATTCAAGAACCCACTTCACACTTCATCAATCCTTTTCAAGAATTGTCACACCTATTTCCATTCCTTTCTAGATTGTCTTCCCCTTGATCAATCCAAGTCTTCCATCTCAAAAACCCTCCCCAAAGTCGTTCCCCATAGCCAAGTATCTTCTTCGAGTTTTTGCAAGTTCGGAATCAACAAAGGCTTTGTAATACCCCAAAAAATTTGTACAAAATTCGATTAAATGAAGCAAATAAAGAAGAATTGATCATTAAGAATTTTATGAAAATTTTGGGATACAAGATTGTATATATTTTAACTTATAAGTAGTCAAAATGAGAAATGAAATTAATTGAGAGAATTTTGTGAAAATTTTAGTGTAAAACTTAATACATTTTATTATAGGAAAAAGTAGGCAATATAGAAATAAAAGAAAAATAGAATCAAATGAAATTAAAGGGTTTTGTGTCGTATTGTTGCGGTAGTGATGCAACAACACGACAAAAAACAAGAAAATAAAAATTAAGAGTGACTATCGCAGAAAATGTGATGAGTTACCGCGGTAGTATGACAAAATTTCCTAAAAACAATATAGAAATGTGCCGAAAACGAATTAGAAAGTTATCTAAACCATAACTGCGGTAACATGATGATTTTCCAAAATAATGCACGCAAAAGTGGCCCAAGACAAATTGGAAAGTTCCAAAACCCTAAGTTACTAATTCTTGTGCACAAGATTGAATAATTGGCAAGTTTCCTGCATTAGAAACACCCCAAACTTGCCAAATCTTACCTATTTGAACTCTATATAAACCCTGCCTGGGCTCCCATTTTTTTCATCCCAGCAAGAACTGAACAAGTTCCTTCTTACGCTCTCTGCCACCCTTTTGGCATCCCTTTTTCTTATTTCGACAGAGCTCCCATTTTTTTCATCCCAGCAAAAACTGAACAAGTTCCTTCTTGTGTTCGTTACCACCCTCTTGGCATCCCTTTTTCTTCTTTGGCTATTCTAAATAGCAATTGGGGTAGTAGTAACGAAGTGATGCACAAATTCTATGCTAGCAGTTCAAAAGATCGGAAGGTGTAACACCCCAACCCCCATATCTCTTAAGCAGTATACATTGTCACCGTTCTCTTGACAGTGAACTTAACAAACAGTGGGTTAGGCCGATGCTACATTACAAGCGACACACACTTGTTCTTTTCTTTTCAATATCTCATGCCTTTGTACAAAATTCAAGAGTACAAAACTTTCAATAAAACCAAGACAAATTAAAAGAGATAAAGAAATTCAAACTATTTTATTCATAATAGAAATTTAAATTATTAAACTCTTCAAAACGAACTAATTGTTACAGTGGAAGACCTCAAAATACTTTTCAATAGAAAAACATAAAAATTATGGGCAACATGCCCTTAAATTCTAATAATAATAATAATAAGGCAAAAACTTGCAAAAAGACCTATCCATGTTCAACTGCTTCATAGATTTCATGTTCCTGAAAAATAAGATAGGAAGAGTGAGCACATAGCCCAGTGGAT
>JAJIYU010004749.1:0-23936 GCA_030144865.1 Tinospora cordifolia
ATGTAGGTAGTATGATTGAGGCTTAACAGTGTCTTGGCAAGCTCGGCTTGCGAGCGGGTTTGTTGGGATACTGTGCCGGTCGGTTCGCCCTTCATCCTAGGGAAGGGGTCCTGACACCAAGTAGTATTGAATATTTCGTGAAGTGAATGTTTTATTTGTTAATAATTATTAAAATAGATGCAGATATATTCGTTATGATATATGAGAAAAAAATGTATGACAGTTGTTGAGACAAAAGTAATTTTCACTACTTTTTTTGTCATTGTTGTCAAATAATTAATATGATAATATAAGACATAAAAAGATTAAAATTGAAGGAGATTATATTTCTTGAAAAATAAATATAACTCTTAGATGAGATTGTTTAATTAAATTAAAGAAGTATATTAGTGATAAAAAATTATGATTTTGATTATTTATTATTGAGTTAACTTAGCTTGTTATAATATATATAGTTTATTATCTCAAGCCACATGAGAAAAATTATGTATGTGGTTCAAATTTTCTTTTTATATATTGATTTATATGAATAAGAAAAACTATGTAAAAAAAGGTTTATAGATTGAAGCTATAAAAAAAAATGAAGCCAAAATCTTAATTAAGAAGATTATTATTATGGTTGATAACACTAGAAGTTGTAGTCCCAATGAGATACAATCTACCCCTCGTGGCTCACACCATATTGTCTTCAGTTCTTATAACAACCTGGGCCTACTACATACCAATATTGTTTTCACCTTAACCACCACTAATTGGGTGTAGGGTTTTGTTCTTGGCAAGACTTAAACCTGAGTCTCCAAAAAACGCTCAGCAATAGTAAGACTTGCAATTGCTCATTTATTTCAGGCATCGTTCTAATGTCAAACCGATGTAGAATATTACAATTCACCCCCCTTGGAGCAGTCCTATCCTCAGGACTCACACCTCTATTACACCCAGAGCGGCTTGGATACCATTTTTAACAACCTGAGCCCACTATGTACTGATATTGTCTCCACCTTAGCCACCATTGATTGGATGTAGGTTTTGCTCTTGGCAAGACCCGAACCTGAGTCTCCCAAAAGCGCTTGGCACTAGTAAAGCTCGGAATTGCTCATTTAGCCTAGACATTGCTCTAGTGTTGGACTAATGTGAGATATTACAGTTTTAGAGGTTGCATTTTATCGAAATGCCCTCAAACCTTAATAATCGACACATTATTGTCATCTGCAAAGTGTAGCATTAATCATTTTGGGGGACCAGAGAGGCGATGCGTCACTTGATCTCTTTGTCTCATTCTCTATGTCACAGTCCCAACTCTATGGGACTTCTTGTGTTACAATAACTTACACAAGTTCCATAAAAGCAATGATACTTTGAAACCATTTGATAAAATAAATCAATATTTTCTATTTGAAAAGCACCATTAATATTCAAAAGGGACAAAACCTTTGAGTTTATTACAACGAAATATCTGACGAAAGAAAATTAGGGCCAACATGCCTGATTGATAAAAGTAAATTTTGAAATATGACTAAGTAACATCCTCAACTTCTGATCAATTATTTCTTAAAATGTTATAAAAGGACGGTGAGTTCAAAATCTTAGTGAATCATTTCAAATATTTAAATCATTATTTCAATTAAATAAAACATACATAACAGACACTTTCATGAATTAAATGATTCAAACAGTTGGTTATTTACACTTGACATTAAAACCAAAAGGAATATACCTTAGTGTTCTAAATTTGGAAAGAAAGGTCAAATATGGACGCTCATACCCGTCATCGATGAAGTAGGGTTAAATCCGAACACTCAATTCACAATTGAGAAGTGGATTTAAATACGAACGCCCAAATTCAAATCAAAGCATCGCCAAGCTGGGTTTGGGTTGAAACTCTTATGGTAAAAAACCTTCACCGGTGCCGGTACATGGTTATAAGATTATTTGTTCTTTCTTTAATAGTGAATAATAGGTAATGAATCTAAGATAAACAGGAAAATAACATGCAATCATAGGAAATACTATAGGCATGTCATGACATAGATTATATCATCATCATATCATGTATCATTAGTTTTGTAGTCTTATGCATTCATATTCTCAACATCACATATATAGTCAAGTCAAATGGAACATATATAATCTAAGCATAAACACAAATGCAAGCCTTATTTACATCAAAATAATAAAGTAAAACCCAAAAATCATCTCTACCTCTATGTCTTAGTCCTTATTCTTGTATTCCAAGCCTCCTTCAACCTAGAAGATTAAGATTCAATAGGTTATCTTTGATGATGATGGTATTTCTAATGTTTTTGAACCATGTTTTAATGGTCCCTTACCATATATGGCCTATAATATGCAAAAATATAGGCCATGAGCCTACGTATGGTTGTATTTCTAAATGAGCCTAAGTATGGTTTTGTGTTTGTGTACCGCTGTAGGAATAAGGGCTACCATGATAATCAAAACACAGGGGTAAAAACAAGGATTTACAGAAGCATGATCGCGATAGACTACAACAGTAACCTGAGAGTATTTTTGAAAAAATGTTGCACTATAGAGGTAACAAAATGCACTACCGTAGTAATCTGAATAGAATTTCCAGAATAACAAAGGAAAATGAAGGCATTTTCGCGGTAACTTGATCACTACCATGGTAACCAGTAAGACAACTAAATTTCTAGGTATATTTCTATCATTCCTTATTCTGCCATGGCAATGGTATCTTACTAGTTCAACTTCTAGATCATAAAATATGTATTAGGGACTGAGGTAGGATCATTATACTTCTAATGATCCTTTGAATTCTTCGGGTTGATCAAAACACTTGCCCAACAACAGGTTTTGTGAAGAACTCTATTCTTCCTCCTTCGTACTACACCAATTGTTGTATAGGGAATGAAAAGAATGCGAAAAAACTACCAGGAGAACAAGAAGAGAAGTGATTCGCACTTGCTTGAGTAATGAGAATGGGTGCTCATGCTTGGGTTTATATAGAGTTCTAATTGATAGGTTTTGAAAAGTTTTGGGTGTTTTCATTATAGAAGCCTTTCTAAAACTCCGTTTTACTTGTTTTCCATGCACATAATTTGGCAGGTATCAAACTTAGAAGGTGCCTTTGTGTTAGGAGTTTCTCATAGTCGTTTGAAAACTTTCCAAAAATCATTTTGCGCCTGTTTTAAGCACATTATTGCGGTAAGGACACGTATTACCATGACAACCAAAACACTTCTATCTCTTTCTCAATTTTCTGGGCATTCAAAGCACTACTATGTTAACTAGTGAGAAATCCTAACACACTATTTTGTTTTTTGTTCCAATTTACCTACCTTGTCGTTTTATTGAATTGTACTTCTTTCACACAAAATTTCCATGAATTTCTCCTAGTATACTTTACTCGAATCATTTCATTTAATTTATTTATCGAATTTTTGTACAAATTTTGGGGTATTACATGCAAACATATTATAATATTTGAGTTGATATATTGAAATTGCAAAACTCAAATTACATAAATAAAAAAATCTCATGAGCTAAAGTCATGTTATGAGAATAATACTTCAGAGTTTAAACCTATCAAAAAAAATTATTATTATAATTACTAGTCAGAGGCGTGATGAGTAAAATTTTCTAACACGAAGCTACTAAAAAACATTATTTAGCTTAAATTATGTACTTTAAAATTTGATAAAAAATTATAGCCAATTTCTTAAAAACCTATATATATATAATGTAAAAGCTACCCTGATAGTATCAAGGCATCTCAAAAACTTTTATTTTATCACTTTTTCATAAGCAAAATATTCATTATTGATTAACATCAGCTTTGACATTAGCATTTTATTTTATTATTTTAATTTTTTTAATGTCTTTATTCTACATTTTGTAATGACCCTCAATTTTTGTAACACCCTGGCCGAAGAATTTGGTTACTATGTTATTGACTGAGCACTTGTCCCTCAACTTGAAACATAGTCACAATATAATAAGTAGTCACTTTTGCTCTACAAGCGGTTACTCATGCTTCCACTGTCCAGGTGCCGGGACATTACTTATTTTCTTTCTCACATACCATCCCAAAAGTAATATATATGTATCAAAGTGTGGAAACATAACAATTTACAACATATATGATTTGATCATAGGGATGATTGTAATAACTAGACAATATCATGAATTAATCCCATGAATAATAAGAGACTAGCCCCATGACTTGAATTCAATTGAACAAAGCAAACATAAATCAAATGGGGGTCCCGCACCCTACAAACTAAAATAATAAAAAAACTCCTCCTATGCCTCCTAAGTAGAGGTATGTCAAACTACAAAATTATCTTTTTGTACTTGATAACACGCACGTATCTTCAATGATTTCTAGCAAAAGGTAATAGTGGGGGTGAGCTCAAGAAACCAATGGATCATACACAACATATCTCAAACATTATTAAAGTAAAAAATATAAAACATCCAAACACTTACAAAACATTAGGCGTTTCAAACACTTCAATTGTTTAGGTTGACATTAAGACCAAAAGGGATCTTTGTGGTATTTTCCTATGTCCAAACTCTTAGAAGTAACGCCCCGAAGGCCAATTCCACATCATAACACAACCTTAGGAGTAAAGTCTCACTTGATCCTCAGTCTTATCTTTCTACTACCACAATAACATCGACACCCATCTAGGGTAGGAAAATACCCACAATGATACCAAACTACTGCCATAGTTTTTGTATCACTGCTCAGGTACGTGGTTAGACTCTTAATCATCTTTAGTTAGTGACCATTAGCATGCACATTAATGTCATTGTCACAACACACGTACACATAAAGACATGCCAATAAATTATTATTTAAGCATCAGGTTACATTGATCATGTTATTCAATAGACAATGTGGATATCATGATCATGAATCAATATTATAAACACATAAATTACATGTCATGCTTTCATTGTATAACTGCAGGCAATCAAGCAAATAAGTGTCATTACATTCCTAGCATGCTTCTAAGATAATAAAATAGTAAACACATAGTCATGCTTCACATTTAAGACTAAAATAATATCAGAGAGAGTGGAGAGTCATCTTCACCTGATTTGCTAAAGCTTCAACTTCTCCAAAAATTGTTTGCGCATGAGTTTTTAATCTACATATGTTAAATGAACAAATAGTTTATTCGTATACCATGAATGACCTTATATTGACTTGAATGACTTGTATTGTCTTCATAATGACTTGAATGACTTGTATTGACTTCATAATGACTTGAATGACTTATATTGTCTTGAATGACTTTCCGTTGACTGGAATGACTTTGCATTGACTTGAATGACTTTGTATTGACTTTATAACGAATTCATAATGACTCTACATTGACTCCATATTTCTCTCTATTGACTTTGTAATAACTTCATAATTGACTTCATAATAAGCATATTGACTTTATAAATAACTTTCTATTGACTTTATAATGACTTCCTAACAACTCTACATTGACTCTGCATTTTTCTCTGTTTATTCCATAATGACTTCATAATTGACTTCGTAATGACTTGTAAATAAGCATGTTTACTTCATCAATGACTTCTCATTTACTTCACATTGACTCCACATTGATTTCATATTTATTTGATGTTTCTTTCATAATTGACTTCACATTAACTCCACAATGACATTATAATTGACTGCACATAGTCACATGCTTCTAATCTTAGGTAAAATGATAATTTTGTCCGTTAGTGCCAAAATTACTATCTTGCCCCTAGTTCGTCCAAAAAAACTTTATGTACTTAAAATCATTCAATATTTCATACAATGTTGCTCTATAGTTCATTTTCATATGAGTTAACTATTTTACCCTTGGGTGACCAAAGTAACATTTTATCCCTGGGGTGTTTTGTAACACCCCAATTATCGATCGGACCTCCGTTCACGTGTTACATCACGCGTGGATTGTCGCCCGATTAAAATTGAGATGCTACGTTCTGTTCAAAATCTTTTTCTTCAAAGTTCAGTTCATAATCTCTAGTTCTCAAGTTCAAGTCCATAAAGATATCATATACAGTATAGAAAATCATAGTAGGTCTTTCAAATAAATCTTAAGTAAAGCAGGGAAAACACTTTTCAAATTATTTAATTAAACCAATTTGTTACACGAGGAAAACCATCGAAAAAATGAAACAATTGAAATTAAACCAATGAAAACATGTTACAATAATCCAGTGTAATACATAAAAACTTAACCTCCAAGTACCCTATCCCGGACGACCTCTCCATGAGGTTTCCAAACAAAGTGCGGGTCTTCTGACATGGTCAATAGATTCTACGTCCAAGTGTACCTGAAAAATATAATGGGTGAGCTCGAAAGCCCAGTGGATCATTCCTACACATCACATGCATTATACAGACCCAATCCAAAATATTACAAACATTTTCAAACATTAGGCGTTTCAAACATTAAATTATTTGTTGTAACCTAAACCGGAAGAGTTGGTTAGACTCTCAATATTCCTTTGTGATCCAGGATGAAAATAAGTGCATGCAATTTGGCTAGAAACAAGAAATCAAGAACATCAACATCCAAAGATAAGTAACGCTATGCAGCCTATTACTTATCCCCATGCACGCCATGCGGCCTGTACATGTGAATCACAGTCTAAGGGACAGTAATGCTATGCAACCAATTACTAAGGTAACGCTATGCAACCTGTTACCAAATCCCAAAGACAAATCAAGTGTCGAGCAAAATCTAAGGAAAGGAACACCATGCGGCCTATTCCTTTTTATTCCCAAGATATCACAGTCAAAGGTAAGGAACGCTATGCAGCCTGTTCCTTATGATTCCCAAGACAATGAAATTTGCTATCGACTAAGGGTCAAGAATATTTACGACGCTATGCAGCCTGTCGTACTTGTATGTGGGATTTTTAATTAGCCATCAATCTTAATTTAGTGAAGCAATCATGCATTCAAGCCCAAAACATTCAATCAACATGACATCAGAAATAGATCAATGAAATATCACGTGAGCGATAAATCTTAATAGAAATCATGTATAGCGGTAAATCATTCGGCAATTCAACAATTTCAACCAAAGCATCCAATTCCAACAATTTAAATCAACCTTTTTCAAAACATTAACAACCTATGATCTATTCAAACAATGTCTTGAATTTTAAATCCGCATAATACATGTGAGAGAGAAAATCACACCCACCTGAATTCTTGGCGATTTCCTAGTCCTTTGTCGCTACGACTGTCCTAGAGCTTTTTATCTGCAAAATAATTATAGCGTACTATTATCTCAAGCAACATTCCTATTATTTTCCTACTTTAATTGATTTAGTTCTTACATAAATAATTTCTAATTCTTCTCAATTATTTAAATTAAAGATTTAAGTTATTAGAAGTATACTAATTTATTTTTATTTCTAAGTCTCAGTATTATATAATTTCTTAATTCCAGCTAGTGTATACTAATTTCTATACTATGATATGCTCTAATTCAAATTCCATTTATAAGTCTTGTTATATTTTTATTATTGGACTATTATAAGTCCACTTATAAGTCCATTTCTATACTAGTTCAAATAATTATGCTTTTATAATTCCATTTACACTCTAATTCAAATTTCATTTAGTATATTCCATTTATAAGTACTAATGTTCTATACTATGTTATGCTTAATTTCCAAAAAAAATAAAAATCCAAATCAATTTTTCTTACTCCTCTTTCAGTCCACAGCCAGCAACAGCGTTCTTCCTCTTTTCATCCAGTTCTCTGTTTTCACGCACCTACAGCAGCAGCAACGCACAGCTCCATCACGGTTGGCAATCTCAAACCAATTCATGGCACCAGTAACACATCTTCTTCCCGTTCACGGTAGCAGCAGCCAATCCCACGCACACAGCATCCTCACAGCAAGTCTTCTTCACCTTCAATCATGCTCAGCTATCCACAGACCCGGCGCACGGTTCATTAGCAGCTCCCCATTCCAATTCATTCTCTGTTTTTCATCCAACCGAGCACCTTCGTTCCTTCCTTCTCTTCCTCTGTTCATGCATTTCGGTTAGCGGCATGTCACAGTTCTGCAACCACCCTTGCTGCTCTGTTCTTCTTCTCTGTTCGACATCGAACCAACTAACACTACCTCCCGGTCCGCTGTTCTTGTTTGCTCATCATGCTTGGCTCCTTCATCCCGCCACAGCTCCATTTTCTTCACCCTCAAAACAGAGTCTCATCGGCAGTCGTCCATCCTGCCAGCAAACATCACATCCAATTCCCTGCTCCGTTTCAATGGAACACCCCAGCATCCTCTCTTCGTTCTCTCACCAGCACGCACCGTTCTTCTTCTTCTTCCACGGTTTACAGAACACGAGCAGCAGCTGCTGCAATGGCTGCCGCCGCTCTGTTTTTTTTTTTTTTTTTCTCATTTCCTCTTCTTCGTTCGGCCTTCTTTGTTCGGCACACCATGAGCAGCAGTAGTAGCAAATCATGCTACTCTGTTTTTCATTCTTCTTCTCTGTTCGGTGGCCAATGAGCAACAGCAGCAATTGATGCTGCTCTGTTTTGCTCTTCATCTTCTTCTTCTTTCTCGTTCGGTTTGCTGTAGCTCGGCGTCCAGCACAGCAGAAGAGTTCTGCTTCTTCCTCTGTTCGGCACACCAGCAGCAGCAGCAATAAGCTGCTCTGCTTCCTTCTTTGTTCCGTCCACACCAGCAGCCATCCAAAGCAGAGCAATGTGGCTCTAATTCTTCTTCTTCAACTAACGGCAGCAGCATGTCTCCCCATTTCCTATTCATTCTTCGTCTGTTTTCAGTTGCAGCAACAACCCCCACTTTTCTAATACCAACCAGCCGATCCTCAGTTCTTCTGTTCTCCTTCTTCCTTCTTCGGCCAGCACATAAGCAGCAGCAAAGCGCTGCAATTCGCAGCAGCAGCAGCAGCAGGCCGCAATGGCATCAACAGTTGCCTCTCTTCATCTCTTTTCACTCTCTGCAACTCGGTGGTGATCAGTGACCAAATCAGGCAGCTCAAATTTTCTGACCGTGTTCTCCTTTTAGAGCCGACGGAGACTGTTCTCGAACGTCTCCGAACCACCGCCAAACCAATTCCTGATCCCTCTCTTCATCGACCTAAATTTGAAGGAACCAGAATTTTCTGGTATTCGTTTCCCTCTCGCTCGCTCCGCCAAAACTCTTAATTTCGTAATTTTTTTTTCATCTTATTTGTTTATTTACTTTATTATCATCATTTCCCTTATATATACAACTTTAGTATAATTTACACAAATTTATTTAAAACTTAATATATAATTAATTTCTAAGTACATTAAATCACATTATAGACTTGTAGATATACATATTAATAATGCAATCACCTTATTCATTTTAATGTTTCTATCCTATATTTCATGTTTATATCTATTTATTATTATTTTTTCACTAATTCATAATAAACCTCAATTACTTATTTCAGCTATTTATACGTGTCTACAAAACATAAATTATCGTTTTATCATACTGTTATTAGTATTATTATTTTTCAATCAAACAATAGGTTTCCTTTTTGCATCACTCGCGCCTTCGCGCGAGCACGAGCGTGAACGAGCGATTAAACGATTTATTCATTCCTAAGCATAATCTACGTCTTTTATTGTTATTATTATTCATCTCATGGTCCCTCACGACGTGGTACGATCGCAACGTTGCGGGGTGTTACATGTTTAATGTGCTTAGCACTTTTATGGACTCATTTATGATATTGTATATTCTTATTCTTAAAAATTCGAGAATTTATCAAGGTATTACAATTTTATATTTTAGTTTTTTGGAGAATTAAATAAATGTAATTATGATGAAATATCATATGAAATATGATTGGAACAAAAATAGAAAAAAAAATTGGACATCCATTGTCACACTAATGCTAGGGAATGAGTGGAGAATGAAACTTATCTCGATTTCTTCTCTATTTGCAAGAAACTTGACCACCAAGTTTTGGAGAAGTAGGTGTTGGCACCACCATAGAAGGATGAGCTGAGATGTAGCAACACCAATTGAATTTATTAAAACCCATCCCTAACACTTAATTCCATCTTCTTCTCCAAATCCGAAAAGGAAAACCTACATCTCCATTTTCTCCCTTTCAATTTTGTAACTCAACCCATACTCAACCAAAATTCATCATTCTAATGTCATTAAAAGGAGGAGAAAGAGGAGAATGATATAGTTAAGTATTGAACATTGAGGACAAGTCTTGCCGGTCGAAAAACATGGTGGAACAAGACCATCCATGAAGGTATATTGTGCATTCTTTAGTAGGAATAGATGTTTGATGATAAAACTGAATGGTTTGATGATGATATTACAGTTTGTAATGCTTTTGTTGATGATGTGGGGACTAAAATAATGCTGTAAGAAGGCTGAATTGATACCCAAACCATGACTAAGAGGTTAGAAATTGTAAATAAATCCATAATGTTGCATATGGTTCAACACTAGCCAAATTTTCAAACATTGAATCATGGAGATTTGGTATTGATTAAGTCAGTAAAAACATAAGTTGAAAATGGCTACTTGGATTGTTAATTATGGATGAACAATTGCACATCTTTAAGTGTAAACCCAAGCTTGAAATATGGGATGAAATGCTTTGAAAATTGTGAGCTATTGACTATAGATGGGTCATAACATGAGGAACACAATGGTAAAATTCTAGAGGAAGTGCACGAGTGATGAACATACCCTATCAATGAAAATAAAGAATGAAATTTGGACTCGAAAAACTATCAAATGATGCCTAAAAATCTCGAAATAAAATTCTAAAAGTTATTTGAAGGGTTTAGTATTAAGCTATAAAATTTGAAAACATTCCAGTGTGTAGACTGCAAATTTGTCTCAGTAGAATTAGAAATATCATAATTTAGGTTTTGTGTTTGTTCTGAAACAGGGTAGAGGTTCAATAGGAGACTTAGATTAACGCTTAAGACACGTAGAGAAATATGAGAAAGATCTCAATCATGCTTGAGGGGTTGAGGAAAATCTCCACCAAATTTGAAAGCAATGGAGTATAAGATGAAGTCCCGATAGATTCTACAAGTTGAACCATTGTATATCAACTAAGTATACATAATGCCTATATCGCAATTCAAGTGTGTATTAGTGTAACAATGCGTTGACTAGACTCAAAGTTGTGTCTGTAGACCATCCCCAATGTATAAAACATATTTTGATCTATAAGGACCAACTGACTAAAGAGTTGGCTGAGTTGTTGACCATGAATTATACTATAAACTATGAATACAAGCCAAGGGTATGTAAACCAGTATAACTGACACAGTTGATCTGATCAAGGTTTTCGGGCTTTGAGGATTCTTGAGATTGAAGAGAGGGAATTGCATACATTTGTGAGTACTTTCTTTATTTTATTAGCTTAAACATGTGCATTGTTACTTACTTTATGTGCACACTTTTAAGTGGATAAAGAGATGGAAAAATGCAGTTTTTAGGTAATGAATTAGCAATATGCAACATAAATAAACTCTAGACGTAAAGTAAAGGATGCAACAAATTATAAGCATAACTAGGGTACATACTATAGTAAATACAAGAACTAATAACTTAGGGAGCCCCAAGTTGAACCATAAGGAGTTGGAATGAATTTCTAAAGCTGAGGTTTGCTACATGTGATAAAATAAGAATATGAGAAAGAGATGAGATAATATTAATATTTTGATAATTAGGAATAACAATAAAATGAAAAAGTTAGGGCATTAGAGTAAGCCCAATACTTCACTCTCTTAGTCTTTGTTGAGTAAAATAATTAGAGATTGAAATAACTAATGAGTTTTTCTACCTACAATGATGAATCTTTAAGCCCAATGTATTACAAAGTAACATTCTCCCAAATGAGGTATATATAACAAAAGAGCAAAATAAAACTTAAGTTCTAATATGTGTAAATACAAAATGTGAAACCTAAGTATGTGAAATACGTGATATGACACATCAAAGACAACTATAAAATGTCACACTAATATAAAAATGAAATACTTCAATCATTCATTGGATTTTGCAAAATCAACTATACAAAATACATAATATAATATATGAAGTTTAATAAAAAATCTAACAAAAGCATGAGAAAATGCATGTCAAGTAAAGTAAAAGAAATGAAAACTTAGCCTTCGATGAACTTGAAAGCTAAGGAAAAACAAAAATAAAATAAATCAAGAATGAAAAAAATGAGTAGGGAGAGGCCCAATGTGATCAAGCAAGAAACAAAAAAGGGATGCCCCTCAAATGTGTAGATGAGTAAGGAAAGCTCCAAAGTGATCAAGCGAGAAACAAAAAAGGGATGCCCATTGAGTGTGGATTTGAGGGGTTTTTATAGACGTTCCAAAGAGATGATGGACCAATAAGACATGGTATAAAGGTAATGTGGATGAATGGTACAAGTGGTTCATGGTCTACTTACACTTCTTGTGTAAGATGGTGAGAAATTCAAATGAAAGGTAATATATGACTATGTATAATAAGAAGCATGGGGAAGGGTGACCAATGTAAATGAAGGAGAATGGTGGTGTGTGAGAGAGATTTTTCTTAGTGATGATTATGTTAAAAAAGAAAAATAAGATGGGTTAGGATTAAGCAAAAAGGCAAAGTAGAGCAAGTGGTTCTTGGAAAGACTACTTAACTAATCACTATCAACTTTTGTTTTATCATAAATTTAAACTCATCCAATAGATTATTCTCAAGATCCGCAATAAAGAAATGGTGGATGATGAATATGTCTTCATGTGTCTTGAGATTCTTCCAACTTCCATCTTGACCATTGATGCATCTTGAGATTTGTAAGACCTTCACTTTAATGATGGATGAATGAGATGACGCTTGTAACACCCTGCCTCTCTTTCGTGGCCCATTACCATATGATTTTTGGCTCAAAGCATCTAATTACCATGAAATATGGTTGTACAACTCTGATTGCAGTTGCCTTGTGGTAGCCATGGAGAAGAAGTTGTCATAGAATAACTTCTTGAATCGTTCCCACGTTATGGTTGAAATGTCTATTTCTAGATCGTTCATCATCATTTCCCACCAGTAGTAAGTAGGTTTGATAAACTGGTGCTCCGCTAAGACCACTCACCTGGGCCTAAATACCCTTAAGGTGTTCAAGTGTTTGTTCATTTCAGTAAACCATATATCCATTGTCATGTGGTCCACTTTTCCCTCAAAGGTACTCGAACACAACTTCTAGAACTCGATCAGTGGGTTCTATTGTTCCTTATCTTCAATAACCATATAACCAAGTGCTATTGGACAATTTGGTAATAGGGCTTGATGAGCCTAAGGCTAGGGCTGTGGTAGATTCTACACTTGAGGTAGAACCCTCATAACCTGTTTTGCCATTGTTGAGTGATTTCTGCTAGCATCTTTGTTGATAAAATTACTCCAACAGGAGCTACTACTACTGCCATAGGTGCCCCTTGATCCATTTGTCCTAACTCATTAGTGTTTTCAACTCTCATCTCATTTCCTCGGGTTCGTGCCATTATCTATTAATCAAAAGCCATTTTAGTATCCGATAAGGTATCATAATGGAGAAGTTTCAAGGAGAGTTTTAACCTTAATTTAATTTGCTCTTGGTGTTCGCGAACCCATCCTTCCTTATTCTTGAGATACAAAATGCTTTTCCAGACTTGTGATAATAGCTGTCTTTCTATTTTCGTTTCATTCGTGCTATCATGACTCTCAATCCATGTCTCTAGTTTCTCAATTTGTTTAGTGACCTATGAGTTTATTTTTTTAATTTTGTTGGGTATGGGATTTTGGTTTCATAATCAAAATGCATGTGATATATATTTTCATGATTTTAAAAACAAGTAAACATGCATACAATCAATCATTTAATCATTCAGTCATACAAGTTCATGCTAACATAGCAAATCCCAAGATTCCATCTATGCCTCCCAGTTTGGGTGTCTCATACCACCCTTGCCCATCGACACAGGCTTCCACTCAGATCTCACTACGCCCAACCAATTTCGCAAATTTCTCGATGACTAAGGCCTCCCAAGCCCCACTATACTCAACCATCCCATGCCAACTTAGCATATGAAAACAACCTCTTCCAAAGTCACCAATCATTTATCAAACATGGCCTGTCAATCTTCGATCTAGGATTCGTCCATATCCTTAAATCCCTATGCATCCCATACCACGCAAAAACCAAGGATATAGGATCCGGCCGATCTCGTGTCCTGTCCAAAACAAGTGTTTTTTCACACATTTTCAATTTGTAACCTATATCCTAAAAGTTTCATTCACGATCTACTATGCCACCCTTGACAACACTAGAGTCTCTACTTATGGTTTCCTTTCTAGACCTAGGGTATCAATTACTCAGCTAAAAGATCCTTCCATTAAATAATAATCCATACTCATTTTGATACCACCTTTGGTTCCATTTATGCACTCTAGTAAGTACCTTGCCCTTAAATACAACTTTTTAGTTTTTTCGTAGAAAATAAGTATGTTTTTTAACTTTGATCACTCGTACGAACTGATGGGACAACTTTCAGATTTGGGTGGGGGGGGGGGCGTGAGATGAAGTTTACTTAAATAACTGGCCTTTCTTAAATGGGATAATCTATCTCCTTTTAATGTTTAGCCTCACTCAAGATAAGACTTACCCACTATTAGCTCAACTAGCAATTTTTGTATCCAAACAAAATATTTAAAAACATATATCTCTTTTGAAAAATAACCTTTCAAAATGATTTTGAATTTCAAAATAGGAGGTAGGGCATTCTAAGTTAACTTGAAGTAAAGGTCTTATCCGATGAGTCAACTTTTTTTAATTCTTGCTTAGAACATCTACTGACTGAGCTTTGATACCACATTTGTAACACTCTGCATCTCCTTCGTGGCCCATTATGATCTAGTTTTCTATTTGAAGGATGTAATTACCATGCAACCCTCAAATCAATAGTAAGCAAGCAAGTTAGCATTACGTGCGAACATCATTTATGGCCACTTGAGAGGTAGGTGTGTCACTTTATCTCTTTCTCTTTCATATTTATTCCCAACTTTGTGAGACATTCACTTATATATATTTCATGAAAAATACTTAGAAATCATAAAATAGCTTAGTTTCATCAATCAACATGAATATTCATGGGGTACAAAGACTTTTGAATTTATTCAATAACGTAACTTTAAATTGAAATGAGAACTAAGGCTAACATGCCCAAATTATAAAAGTAAATTCTAAAATAAAAATCAACTAAGTAAACATTCGCAGCCTTTGATCATCATTTCCCTAATATGTTAGAAAAGGAGAGTGAGCTCAAAAGCCCAGTGGACCATCCCAAATATTTATGTTATTATTTCAACCAAATAAAATGAATATTTCAAACACTTTCATAGATTAAGTGATTCAGATAGTTGGTTATTTACAATTGATGTTAAGACTTAAATGATTATGCCTCAGTGTTCCAAATCTAAGGAGAGAAGCTAATTACGGATGCTCAAACTTGTCATTTGTGAAGTGCAGTTGAATTTGAATGCCCAATTTCATTATTTGAGAAGTGGGGTTAACTTCGAATGCCCAAATTCAAATCCAAGTATTGGCAAGTCGAGTTCGGTTCGAACACTCCCAGTGAAGTACCCTTGTTGTGCTAATAAATGGTTATGATATTTATTTAATCTTTCAATAATGATAAACAGTGGCATGATAAATTTAAGATAAATAGTAAATAGCATGTAATTATGGTAAACATTGTAAGCATGTCATAGCATAGATAATATCATCACATATCATGCATTATTAGTTATATAACCTTAAGAATGCATATTCTACATGGCATGTATAGTCATAGGGCATGGATATTCAAAGCATAATCACATATGCAAGCCTTATTTAAATTAAACTAATAAAGTAAAACCCAGAAATCATCTCTACCTTCGATGCTTAAATCCTTCATAGTCCTTATGGTATTATCCAAGCCTTCTTTGAGCCTTCAACCTTCTTTCTTCACTTAAAGAGAGAACAAGGAGACTCTCTCTTTCTCTCTTTCTCTCTTTCTCTTGAACTAGGAGAGAACTAAGAAGAAGATGAAGGAAAAAATGAGATGGAATGGTTTAAGAAGAAGTGAAGGGTGGTATTTATAAGATTATGCCCACATGCATCATGTGGTTTGCTTGCCTACACGCATCATGTGATTTTCTTGCCCACATGATTCATGTCACTTGCTTGCCCACATGCTTCATGTGAATTGCTTGTCCACATGCTTCATATGACTTGGATGAAATAACATTTTTACCCTTAGGTGGTAAAATTAACATTTTACCCATAGTTTAGGTGAAATGACCATTTTATCTTTGGGTGGTAAAATTACCTTTTAGGTCTTAAGAACTTATCTTGGACTTTTTCTTAGCCCTAATAATTAAAAATTTTTATTTTCATGTATTTTATTTTATTTATTTTAACTATTATTCAAAAAGTTTTATAAATTTTTGAGTATTATAGCACTATGTGTCATGAGTTTAAGTAGGGTAATGTCTTAGCAAATTTGATTTCAAGGCTCCTAAGCTCATATGCTCTATTGTTATTAATTTCTCATTATATCTACATTTCCTGCAATTAAAATAATATTACGTCATGAGTAATTAATTTATATAATACATGTGTTACATATTAAGATATTATCTTCTTTAAAAATATATGAGTTTATATAAAAAGAACTTAAAATATATTTTATAATTAATTACTAAATAATGAGCCTTAAAATATGATAATATTCAATTATAATAAATTTAATGTTAAAATGAGCATTATCATGCATTTTATTAATGTAGTTCATATATCTACATTATTGGCTTTCTTAGCATGTGATGCATGGTTTATTAGATTTTATGTCTATTTTAAATTTTCAAGAAAATATTTAGGTCTGTGAATAAGATTTGGTTAGCTTATGTCTTGCTACAGTGTAACACCCTAGCCCCCCGTCTCGCGGGTTCCCTTGGGCCGTGCACGGAGAAGGTGAGCCACCTCGATCGGGGAAGCCGCCGCCTTATCGTTTGCCGAGAGCCGAAGTGATACTGAGTTCAATCTCACTCTATTTCTCTTTCTTTTTTATCTCTTTCTATCTTTCAAGTAATAATAAAATAGACATGAAATTTTTTTTTTGAAATAAAACGTCTATATACATAAATTGAATCATTGAAATTTCAAGTAGAATAATAAATTGCAAGTTCAAATTTAAACAATTCTAAAATCTCTACAATAAATCCAAAACCTTTCATTCACATATAAAAGATCGGTTTAAAAGAAAGGGGCACAGGCCCTGCTCAATTAAGTACAAAAACAAAATGCGCAGAAAAACAACAACAACCTCCCCAGCGAGGTTTCACTGAAAGGTCGGGGTCGCCTAGAGACTATCAACTCACAATGTGTCAACTATGATTTGAAATAGAAAAGTGGGCAAGCTCGAGAGTCCAGTGGATCAGAAGATACATCACTAGCATTATTCAGACCAAAATACCAAACACGCAAGCACTTTCATTACATTAGGGTATTTTAAACACTTTATTGTTTTTCATCATAATTAAGACCAAGAGGTTTGTGGCCTCGGTGTCCCCCCCCGCCCTCCTCATGGTCCGAGAGCGAATCCAGAGATAATGCTCGAGGGCTGATTACCTTTTGAGACCTTGGTGGGGGTGTGAGGTCCAAAGTGACACCAGACCCCACAGCCAGTCTAGTTGAGGACACCCAAGATGACACCTAGAGGCCGGTCATTGCCTCGGTACGTGGTTTTTGTCTTAATTAAATCTTCTTTAGTTTAACAATTACATTGCAAATCACACATAGCAATACTTCAACATGCATGTAAATCATTCTTACTAACATTTAAGAAATTCAATCATGGCAAGAATTACCTCATATTATCTAAGCATGTGAGTGTGAAAATTTTCATTCAATCATCATGTTAATTCATCATCGAATCAAACATTCCAATCAATAGTCACTCAAGAATAAATCCTAGCATGTTCCTAATTGCATAATTAAATTAAGCAATTATCATGTTTAATATTTTAACTTTGAATAATAGTAGGGAGTGTAGTAATCACGCCCACATTATATTTTTCCATGTCTTTTGTGCCTCTTCAACATATTTTTCTGGTTCTTGATTTTTAATCTGCAAATCAAAATCATAATATCAATTCCTAAAGTTCTTTTTTTTTTTTGATTGGTACTACTAAACTAAAATATTTCTAAGAATCTGATATTCCTAAAATTTTCTGCAAGATTAAATTCTAAAAATTTAGTCTTTCAAATTTTCTATTTTTCATCCACATCAAAATAAATTTAGTATTAGGTCTCAAAATCTCCATAACTTCTACCAATATTTTTTTTTCTTTATAACTCAAGAAAATCATTCATATCAGAGTAAAGACTTCCAGCTCCTAAATTGTTAATCTGAAAATAGAAATCAAAATCAAACTAATAAATTTCCAAGTCCCTACTACATAGCTATGATGAATAGAAAATATTCTCGAGCTGGAATACTCCTAAACTTCCAACATCGTTATTTTTGTTAGACTTCAAAATAAAATGATTTAGATCAAAACAAAGGTTTTTTTTTTAATCTGAAAATAACAAGTCATACTACTTTTATTTCTAAAAATAATTCATTCATATTTAGTTAATTCAATTCCTATTAAAATAAGGTTTTTGGATCTAAAAATCTAAATTAAGCCCTAAATGACTAATTATTTTATAAGAAAGTTCTACGCCAACATCCTTCAATTTTAAATAAATTAATTTCACCCTTAAAAATTTTTAAGAAATTCTTTTAACTCCTAAATAAATAATTTTTCTTAACTGAAATAATTATAATGCTTCACATTCACATAAGACCCCAAATAAATTTATTTTTCGATCTCTGAACCTCCGCAACCACCTAAGCTTCGATATCAAATTTTTTCGAACATCCATCCAATAATCCACATAGATAAAAAATAATAGTTCTAACCAAATTATTGAATAAAGCTTCAAATTTCACATTTTTTAACTGTTGAAGGTTTTCTAAATTTCATTCTACGCATCAAAATGAAAGAAATAATTAATAATGAAAGAAATAATTAATTTTCAGCTATCAAAAATTTAGATATCTAAAAACATAGACATTATACCCCTCAAATCATTCTTCGTCTTCTTTATGCAACACACAGAACTTTCAGATATGATATTTAAACTTTTAGATTTGCAATTTCTTTGTTTCGATCGAAACGCAGCAGCAACAATTTTGACTAGCAGCAAAAAAGAATAGCAAATAGCAAACAAGTGCCGTAAAAACACAAGCTGAACAAGGGTTCGCGAATCACGAACCACGAACAACAATCAGTAGGAAGCAGAAATGGTAGACAACAAGCAGTAAAATGGCAGACTAAAGATATTAGCAACAAGGTTGCTGCTTCTTCATTCCTCACTCACTGTCCCCCGTTCTTCACGCCCTAAATGACGCACACACACACCTGCAATTTTTTTTTTTTCTATTCTTCACTTTCCAAAATCGCACCAACAGCTGTGTTTTCCTCTTCACGGACTAGCTGGGTGCCCAACACCTTCTCCTTCATCTCCTTCGGTGCATGACCAGTAGCTGGCTGTTCTTTACGGATCGTGCACAATAGATGCACAACAGGAATGTGGCTACAGATTCAATGATGTTTGAGGTTTGTAATGGTGGCTAGTTGTCGATCTAGCAAGTTTGGAATGAAATGGTGGCTAGTTGTTGCAAATCTAGCGAGATTGGAGCTTGCAATGGTGATTTTGATGGTGGTAGTTGCAGATTCGGCGAGATGCGAGCTTGCAACAGTGGCTATGCGTGAGACGCGAACTAGATCTGTGAGTTTGGTATCTCTGTCTTCTTTGTTGTGCGAGTTAGATGCAGCAACGAACCTTCAAATCTGAAATTTCTTCACTCCAGATCACGCACAAGAACACCAAAAAAAATCTAGATTTTCGATCCCAAATTCAAAAGCGAAGAAGACGCTGTTTGCTTTTTGGTTCTTGCCCTAACACTTGAATGAAGAAGAAAATAATTTTTTTGTGCTTTGTTTGTGTGTGCCTAAAACATGGAGGAAGCTTCTTTATACATAGGCATGCATGTATATTCATTTTTTTTTTTTATAATCAAACCACTTTATTTATTTATTATATCAACCATATTATATCCAAATATATATATATATATATATATATTTTTTGTGACGTGCTTGCATTACAAAAATTTAGGTTATTACAATCTATCGTCCTTAAAAGAATTTTGCTCACAAAATTTAAAAGTACAAGTACTTGTATGATGCTATGCTATCAAGTGTTCTTGGCGAAGAAATTTGGGTACTTCATCCACATCCACTCTCCAACTCCTAGGTTGCATCTTTCAAATCATGATGCCTCCACAACACCTTGACCAAAGGAATGTTCTTGGTTCTAAGACTTTAGACCTTATGGTCTAGTATTCTGACTGCTGGTTCTTCGTAAGTTGCATTGTCCCAAAATATAAACCCTTCCTAGTGTATGATATGTGATGGGTCTGGCTCGTACTCTGTAGCATCGATACATGGAATACGTTATGGATCGAGGACATACGATTCGGCAAGTCTAACTCATAGGCACACTTACCGACCCGCTTGAGTATCTTGAATGGACCAATCTCGGTGCTAGCTTCCCTTTGATTCCGAATTGTCTAATCCCCTTTTGTGGACTAATCTTTAGGAAAACTTTGTCACCTAGTTGAAATTCTAAAGGCTTTCTTCTTTTGTCTGCATAAATTTTTTGCTTGCTCCAAGCTGTCACTAGTCTCTTCTAAATCTTCTTTACTTGAATGTTCATTTCTTCTACTAATTTTGGTCCTGTGAGAACTTGATCCTCAAAGTCTGCCCAATAAGATGGTGATTTGCAGGGTTTGCCATAAAGTACTTTATATGGAGCCATCTGCATGCTTGCCGGATAACTGTTATTGTAGGTGAACTCTGCCAAATGTATTGTAACAACCCCGAATTTTGTAGGCCTTGTACAAAAACAAATTTTAAATAAATGAAAAATTATTTATGAGAAATTAGGTAATTTATGAATAAAGAGATATAATATATTTAAAAAGAAAAAATTTAATTAATTAGATAATTCAAAGAAATTTAAATTAGGTGTATGTTGATCATGAAATGTTAAAGAAATTAATTAGAAAAAATAATAATAAAAAATACAATCACAAATATAAATGTATATAGATAATGAAGTGAGAATAATGACTGGAAAAAAAAAAGAAGAAATGAGAAACACATATAAAATAAAGACCAAGAAAAACAAAATGGAAATAAGATAGTAGTCTGTTTTGGCGGTCAAGAAAATTAAGGGAGGAATAGGAAATTTTGGGGTCCTTCGAAGATTATCGGTGGAGAGTGTTCGGGCGGTGAATCAGTTGCTTCGAGAAAACTCACCACGTTTATAAATAGGGGTGTTGGGCAGCGTGAGGAGTGCTGGAAACTGAGACTGGCGTTGATCGTTAGTCACAAGAGGGAGTTGCAGAAGATCTAAAAAGAAGAAGGAGCAGTTGTAACATTGAAGAGGAAAGGGAAAGCAGCTGCAACAATTAAAGAGGAAGAAGAAGAAAATGACTGGAACAAGGAGAAATGGCGGACAACAAAGTGGCAGACTGAAAACAAATATCAGATAGCAGAATTCTGGGTTGGGAGACGAAACAGAGCATTGATTCTGGAACTAAAAACAGAGAGACTCGCAGGGAGCCTCGGTGTTGGAAGCAAGAGGCTAGGCTGCTACAACCGAAAACAGGGGAGACCAGAGAGCTTTGGCATTGGAGGAGTGAAGCTCTGTTTCTGCAACTATAAACAGAGGAGAGAACGGAGGCCGGAGCAGCTGAACTCACACAGTAGGCTACTGTTTTACAGAGGAATTGGAATATCCCAGAATTTTGTCAAATAATTAAAAATAAATAAATTAAATAAAATAAGTTGAATAAATTAATTTCAGAGATTTTAAAAAATTTTGAGCGCAAATGGTGGGTTGGCACATGAATTATAATTTACATTGGAGATATGACAAAAAATTAGGATAATTAAATAAAAATTACAATTTAGTAGAATTAATTATGAAATTTAAGGAATAACTTAAGAAATAAATAAAAATAAAGTATAAATACACATATAGGTTAATATGGGTATGAAAAATGTGTGTGTTAGCACAATAAATGTGAATACTACATATTATAAGAATATGTACATAGAAAAATTTATATAATTAAATAAAATATATTTATTAAAAATAAATTAAATATTATAATGGTGTATAATTACATAATTTATTATCTGAAAATGAAATAGGAAATAAATAAAAATACATGGAAATAGAAAATATAAATTATTTAATTATTAGCATTAAAAATACAAAAGAAATGAGAAAATGTCTAATAAATACAATATTAAATAAATTAGAAAGGGAAAAATAATAGTAAACCCTTAAAATAACACGATTTAAGCAAGAATCAATGTTTACACAACTAAGAAAGTGAAATTGGGTTGATAATTATCAATTTTCGGATAAAAGAAACCTTAGAAACTGATTTTTGTAATTAGAAACACTATCCAACGACCAGAAATCCATCATCCGTAAGATATGAGATCTCACGGTCACGATCGATGTCTAAACGGCACCCAGGAGCACTAAATAACTGAGATCCAACGGTCAAGATCTGTAATCTCACTTTGATGATCATCTCACACAGAACTCGAGGACAATCGAAGGGCTTGGATTGGATTTGTTATCAATCGATCGCGAATGACATTGCGCTCGAGGATGATCGACGGTCCAAGATGAATTCGGTAATCTCGATCGCGATTCAACACTACGCTCGAGGATGATCAACGGCCCAGAAAGTCACGTTCCGTCGATCGCGAACTGAGTGGTGAACTCGAGGAAAATCTACGGCTCACGATCAACCCGCCTGATCTCAATCGTGAAACGCGTGCTCCGCTCGAGGAAATCCGACGGACGAGATCGAAGATCCGATTCTGTTGCTTGATCCGAGGAAAATCTAACGGTACCGATCAAATCACAAAGCGTGTCTTGAGGCAAATCGAACGGCTACCATTCCATCCGCCCGATCTGATCGTGAAACGTATCCTGAGGACAATCAGACGGCTCTTAATCGGGGCTCCGAAAATAAAATCGAATAATAACAAAAAATCCGATTAAAAATCCGAAAAAAATGTTTCTAAACTCTAAAAAAATTTCAAAAAAAAAATACCTACTATTTTCCTATGCTTGGGGGGCACGAAAATTTAAATTTTTGCAAGTTTCCCACCAAAAAACTTGCCATTCTATACACGTTTGAAGCCTATATAAAGGACCCCCATGCTCACAATTTTATTCATCCCAATTCAAGAGCAAACTAGTCCCTCTTGAATCTTTCTAGCCTTCTTCTTGACATTCTCTTTAGTTCTTGAGTGATCTTGAACTATTCTTGAGTGTTCTTGAGTGTTCTTAAGAGTTCTTGAGTGTTTGGAAGACTTGAAGCGACAGAACTCTGCCAGATTTCAAAGGTGTGCAGAAGGGACGCATTTAAGGTGGAAGTAACTTCTAACCTTTACTTCTTTATTTTGATTTGAATGAATCTTGCATGTGTGATGATGTTTTGAAGATGATTGATTGAACTTATGTCTTTATATGCATGCTTTATTTATTGTGTCATGAATATACATGTTATGCATGTTTAGAAATTAAGAATATTGATGCATTGTGTCATGATTAAATATTTAATGTTTCATGTCATGTACATGTTATGCCGATGGTTTAATCCGATATTGTGTGTTTTATCACTAAGAAAAGATTAAATAATGACTCAATCCATGTACCGACGCGATGA